>JANAVB010042618.1:40128218-40392443 GCA_029216955.1 Iris pallida | reverse complement strand
GCCTATACACCGCCATCAAGAAGTAGGAAAAGAAGGATCCTGTAAAACAAATAAAATCTCTAGTTGGCTAACTATAATACTTCACTAAAAAAAAGCATGAGAGTTAAAAAATTACATATGTACCTTGATCAATCTAAAGATCACATATAGAAAATGTGCCATCATCACTTCCAGATGTTATCATGCAACTAACCATCATGCAACTAACCAGCCTTTACGGATATTGTTGGTTTCTACCTAAATGTGTATCCCAGACTGAAATAGTGCCATCCTCTTAACATGAAGCAAAAACATCTGCTTCTATAGGACTCCACTGAAAAAGGAAAGAAGATAAACTTAGCAAGTATAACACCAAATAATAAACTATACATGCACTGGAAGTAATCGTTCCAGTTACATATTTGTAAATCTTCAACACTTGCAGTATGGCTGATATCCAGAGTCCATGTCTGAGAGGAAGGTTCCCACAAATAAATATTCAGAAAATAATTTACTTCCTTCATGTAACTGGTTATATGTATAAATCATACCAGATACAAGCCTTCTAGGAAAAACTGGATTACAGTTTATTGCTTAGCCTTCATCTTTGTGTCCACTAAGTTTCATAACAGGCGCTTGATTATGTATGTTATTACCTTCCCTGTTGATGTCCGTTTTACATTCTGCTAAAGCATTTAGGCATATATATCTATCATACATCAGACTAGTAATCGCTAATAGATGTAACAAGTAAAGCATTTAAGGGATAGAAAGCCAAAACCTATACCCTCTTAAATTATCAAAAGAAGCCAAATCAGCAATGTGTGTACAAACACCATAATGGCATAAAGCCAAGACTGTAAGTTTTCATGTCAACCATCATTCGCAGTACGAGTATTGGACCCTTTCATAATTGGCAGCTCGGGGCAGTTTTGGTGAGTTTGAATTGGTTGTTTCGGTTGTTTTATTGGATGTTTCAATATTGGCCTATAACGGGAACTAGACGTCAAGCAATCTTTGATTCATACTTTCAGAGCCAATCTCAGGGAAGCCTAAAAATCTGAAATGTATGGGCTGATCTCAGCTTTTAATCTCCATCATCATCAGGCAAGCCTTTTTCCATCAAAATGGAGTTGGATATGTAGCATGACAACTCCATAAACGAACTGACGAGGTTTTCTTACCGGCTGTCAATATGATGTCAATCTCTTTATTGGTGTCAATTTACTAGCCAAAGTAGCTAGAAGCGAGAGGGTCTTACCAAAAGTGATATAAAGGCCAATTGCCATGTAGGTAAACCTACATTTTAGGTCATGCAGCCAAGGAGAACCCTCCATGTTCTCCTAGACTATAAAAGTGTGTAACAATGAAGTAAGATGATGATAGAATTTTGTAACAGTAAACTTCCTTCATCTATGTGGCACATTAAACCAAAGAGCAAAAGGAATGGAGCTTCCATAGATCTCAACATTTAATATATGAGGATAATGTATGATCGAAAGTACCTAAATGAAATTCAACAATGCTACAATATGATGTGCTATCTAGGTCCATCACTTTTACCTAGATTGATACAGTACAGAATTCTCGTGTACTACATGTAAAAGATGAGCTGTATCAATCACACAATGACATGAATAAAGATGAGAGTACTACATGTAAAAGTATACCTAACTGGTCAACTGAAGGCTATGTAAAAATAATTTGTTTCTCTTTCAATATTTCACGAGAAATGAGCATTTTCCCTCTTTTTTTAGCGGTTTCATCAAGAAATGTCACAAAATGTAAATTAACAAGTACAACAACGGCAGAATGTTCCTAAGAAAACGTCAACGTAAAGGGGTTTCACAAAATTTACCTCAAAAAAATCAAATAAGCTCAAATTAAAATAACATGAATGAGCATTTGCAGAAATTGGATAGACAGTTACCAGATATAATCCCTACTAGTAGTACAAGGTATTGCTTAGGAACTTTAATAAAAGTAAACAGAGATAAGAGACCAAATGTCACAAGTAACATTCTACATAAGTATTTAGAATGAGAATCCAGTAGCAAGCAAGTTTAACCATTTCAAATCAATGGTGGAAGTATTGCAGGATCAGCTTTGTTGCCAATAGTGTAACCTAGAATAACATGAGCGTAAATACATAGAAAAGTATAAGCATACAAGAAAGGAAAAAATGCCGATGTGCCGCATAAAAGAGACCACAAATATGCAATTGAAATTTGTACCTGCATTTGTTGCATTACTGATAAAAAACATCCACAGTCCAAGACGTGATGCTGCAACTCCAGCCATTAGCATCCACGCTGATGTCATGCTGCTTTGAACCCAGATGGAACCAACACATACTAATAATAAGCACCACTGCATAAGAGCATACAAATCAATCACAGTTTCCTCTATCAAAAAGTGGTAATGCAAAAAGTCTTAATAACATGGTAGTGATCGTTTGTCATGATAATCATATATTGTTCCGACTATTCAGGTCTAGTATACTTGATGTGTTCCAGCAGATCCCAACCCACTCATTTAAGGGAGTAGGGTGCAATCAGCTGGAACAGCCAAATCATGATACAGATTTATTGTCTTAAAAGTTATATGACACACACCATGGTCATAAGAAACTAATAGAATGAAAAACAAAGAATAATTCTCCATAGGAATGGGTGGAAAGGATGGCCCATTTAGACAAGACAGAGAGAATCAGATGTTAACCTGGTTCAGAAGGAATTCAAGTTGACTCACTAAATCAGCAGGTCTAGTTCTTCAGAATGATATACAGACATGCAACTTCTTAAGAAAATACATTGTATGGATATATAGTTCCACAGTACCAGAAGTTTAAAGATGAGAGTGATACCGACCTCCACATCAATGTCAGGTATGTCATTATGTTTATGCGCTTGATTATGTATGTTATTACTTTCTTTTGTTTATTTCAGAAACAGTTTCTTTTGTCATTTAAAAACAATGTGTTGTAGAGTCTACTTTCTATTCAATTGCAGAGATTGTGGAGTCGAGAGAAATTGTTGCGTGAAAGAGAAGATTGTTGCAGTAAATTATTGGAAATATCAAAAAAAAATTTCTTTTTCGAAAATTCAGTTCATTTTTTTATTAACCTATCCGATTAGCTTATGTTAGTTAAAAAAACAGCAATCCCTTTGCCAAACCCAGTTGCATTGACAACAATACTATGCTATTGACAATAATACTATGCATCAAACATATCCTACTTATATAGAGAAGAGAAGTTGTTTACCGTATCGAGGGCCAACGCCTTGCCATCTAGCCGAGAAGTCGAGTCTCCTTGACAGTCATCTCTCCCATGTGTACATCATACTGGCTAATGTGTGTTGCAGTTTTCTGGGGCACAAACTCATTCAGTTTGTATTCGTTGTATGTAACTTCTCCTTTGGTCTGCATTTAGCAACCACATATACATATAGTACAACCAACTCAGGTGAACAAACATGTCATACTAGTTTTAATGTATATCAAACTTTCAAATTCTGCTCTAGTTTCCCAGCTAAAGCAAGCAACAGTGTTGTCTTTCCAGATGATGGAGGGCCCAATAAAAGTGACATCCTGAGAAAAGAAAGTAACAATGTTTTATGAAGTATGTGATAAAAGAATTGCTGAGAAGAAAATGTAACTCTACCGAGAGCACCTCAGCTAATAAATACCCTGTTCAAGCTACTTGCAAATGTAGTGACAACCAAAACAGCTGCTCGCATAGTAAAATAAAGCTCAGGTTCAAATCTCATTTGTAGTACTCAAGATTTAGATAGGTGGCAGACAAAGTCTTTTAATTTGTAGATAATGCAATATATAGCATAATAGCTATTGTAGATTGAACTATTTCATTAATTTAAACTGACAAGCTCATTTAGCCAAGGTTCAGAGTATCGGGATCGACGGTATCCACTGAAGACAAGTTACAAAAATTTTACGAATTTACGAATTACATAATAAATTTGAAGCATTTGCCATTAATTCTTGAGAAAAAAGTGCAGGATTGTCATTTCTTTCTTGCCCATCTGTTAGTTATAAAAAGAAAGCTAGAAAGATAAAATTTTAGTAAATATTTGTTAGAAAAATAATATTGGAACCAATGGAATTGAGAGCCAGAGCACACTACCCTGAGACACCGTCGGCAATGGCCAGAACTCCACCATTGTAGTTGTCGACCAAAAAGGCGTCTTCGCCACCTTTGTCAACCATTGATAATGAAGACCACAAGTTAGAAAATGCATTCATAAGATGATGTGATAATTTCGTTTGAGGGTAGTCATCAAGCAGTATAACAACAAACAAATATGTTTTCACTTAACTGATATGATAAGAAACTATATGTTAAGAACTACCTTTGCCGGGTGTGGGATGAGATGAGTCCCGACACATATAGACATACCAGACCTAGAACCATGGAAAATGCAGTCAATCAATCATGTAGTTCCATTTAGAAATTTTACTCTTCCTTTAAGTAAAAGTTATAGCCCTGCCACAACCAACAGAATATATATATATATATATATATATATATATATATATATATTATATATATATATAAGCATTGACATGAAAAGTCTGAATATATGGATAAGATAAATATATATGTAACAATAAGAAATCGAAGGGGAAGTCCCGAAACAGGAGTCTTCGCCGATCTGGCTGCCAGTTCGGTTGAAGGCAATGTCGAGCTCTGCAGAGGAAGTCCAAATTTGCACCTCCAAGTGTGTTCCGTCCAGAACAAGAGGCGAATGCGAGCTTCTGTGCTTGTATTAGTCCTCTCCGTTGTAGGCGAAGTCGTTCTCTTGTGCTTTCTCATATGTCTGCTGGTGTTCTGTTGTCGAAGGCACAGGCACATGAAGCAGACTTCATCAAGGGACTACTATATGGAAGATATGCATAAATTTACGAGAGTCTCTTATACTGAACTGTACAATGCAATCGATGGATTTTCTTCCTCGAGCCTGATCAGAGTCTGAAACTTCGGGTCTATTTATAGAGCAAAGGCTGGAGAATCCCAATGTTACCAACATAATGACCAAAACTCTGTTCACATGTTTAAACTAGTTTCATAGTCGGGAGACTTAACACTAAAAAAATTGGTAAGTATGTTCAACCATATAGTGTCTGGCATGTACTTGATAAGACACTTACACTCTAAAGTATACTAGGACACATTAAAATCAATAACAGAAGATGTGTTCATATATATCCAACTAACAAATCCTTTCAACTTCAGAATATGAATGGGAAGGCAAGCAACGGTTCAGGGAGACGTCTACAGCTACGGAGTAATTTCGGTCCTTGACATGAAAAGCCTGAATATATAGATACAATTTTTAAGACGAGAGATAATATATATGTAACAATAAGAATTCAAATGTTATTCATTTACTTGAACAATAACTTGCATAAGTATAGCGAATGCTTGATAAGAAGCTTGTTAGGCGAAACAGAGCACATAATTCAGAGAAGTATCCATTATTCTTTTTTAACAATGGCAAAGATTAAACAGATTGCTATGACAGAAAATGCATAAGTACAATAAAAAGAAATGTGATAATCCCTTTATATAATTAACAATCAATTATTTACTTGTCATACCTCCTACCACAAGGAAGCAGAAGTAATAGAAGACAAATTTATTACTGAATATAGGAAATGAAGTGATATTCTTTGTTGCCAACTTCATCCGCAATCACAAAGTCAAAAAACTAAGAACATCATAAATGTTGTGATTTAGCAGTCATAAGAAATATTCTATTCATATCGAATAAAGATTTTAAAATAGAGAAGCACCAAATATCTAAGAATAGATTTTACCATTCTTGGGTGACTCAACACCTTTCTTCTCCACGGCCTCATACTTGACGCTCTCATCAAAAGCGAATTTTAGGATTTGGATCCAGAGGAGAGTAAGAGTGCGAGGGAGGCCTGGATCGGGATGGCTGAGATGTGAGGAGAGACATGATTGGGATGGGAACGAGAGAACCAAAAATGAGAATAGATTTTACCAATGGTGGAGCGGATCTACCCCTCGGCCAAACCGAACCCCATCCCCCCACATGGTGGCGCTGCCGACGGCCGCTCACCAAGAAGCGTCACCGCCGCAGCAGCAGCGGGCGCCGTCCTCCTCATAGCCGCCGTCCTCTCGCCGCGGAGTAGTGATGGCGCCGGTGATGGTGGTGGTGGAGGAGGCCTGGATCGGGATGGCTAGGATGTGAGGGTGGTGGGGGAGTGAGGAGAGATAATTAGGGTATGGGAAAGTAACTGAGAAATAAGGAGGGATATGAAATTTAGAAGGGGGAAGTTGAAATTTTTGTAACATTCTTTTTTCTTCCATGTCACGTTTATTGCTGTTACAATAAATAAACAAATAATAAATGTGAAAATTTTATTTTAGTAATACTTATTTAATTATTGTAACGGTTATTATCGTAACAACTTTGTAACGATAATTACCGTTACAAATTGGAAAAAAAAAGTGTTACAAATTGACTGTTTTGGTGTAGTGACATCTCTTGAAGGGATCCATATAGTACTAATCCGTGTTACCAACGTGTCAGCATCAAGTAAGATAATCTAAAGCAGGAAATATAATTCTAAACAAGATATAAAATGATCAGAGAATGTACTCGCTGATAATCTGAATAGCTGATAGGTATAGAGGTCCAAACTGAAGCCACATGGTCCTATTTAGAGCAACACAGGTCAAGATGTATACGAGAGATGATAAATGAAATGTACAATGCATCTGCATGCTGTCTAGGTCAAACTAGACTAAAGTCAATACTTGGTCAACTCTAGTCAACCACACTAGTCAAATTAGGTCAACTAGGTCAAGTCCTAGACCAAACAAGTCTAACAAGTCTCACTAGGCCTAACCAAGACTAGGCTAGCATTCACACAATCACAAGACAATGTGAACCATAACAATGCATAATATAAAATAGATAATATATATAAATACATACCTTCATACATATAGTATATCCACATTACATACATATTTATAATATAGGCATATGTTACATCATGCATATTTACATAGTTACTTAGATATATACATTCATGCACATTTACATACATACTTTTATACATTATATATGTTAACATTCATTACAATGCATTATATTTTACTTATACCTTTGATTAATTGATTCATTCATATATGACATTCATTCATGCATTTATACATTCATTCATATCCCATATGCATGCATATTTCAGTTCAAGCATTATATCCATTCACATATCATTAAGTTGCATACATATACTTATTTTTATTACATACATGTCATTCATGTATATTACATACTTACATGCATCTATACATTATATACATTGTATACAACATATAAAAATAGAAGAGAGAAAAAGGGAGAAAAAACTGAAATAAAAAGGGAAGGGAAGGAAAATGTAAGGAAAAGGAAAAACAGTGGACATATACATGCTTGCTTCATATATTCTACATTATCATACATGCTATCATTATATTATTTATATATTATGCATTCGTATCTATCATTACATGTATACCTTGCATTCATATCTAGCTTTCTATATACTTTCATGCATACATTGTATATCATTCTTTCATTCATGCACTTATGCATTGCTTACATACATTATATTAATTGTATTCCTACATGCTTGCATTCAACCATATATATACATTAATGTAAAGAGGATATATCATATATATATCATTTCATTCATCTAAAATATCATGTATTACATACTCTATATTCATTTAATATCCATATTACATAGGCTCATAGGTTACACAAAATGCATATATCGTATAGTCACTCTTCTACTTAAAACCAATACTGTACCAATTGGGCCTCTACTAAATTCTAGGATTAATGTATGTTGTAGCCCTTCGTGTTAGCTTTCCGAAAATTTAAACGGATCGCATTTTCGTGTCTGGAAGCTCCCGAAATCGTGAAAATACCGAAACACGTTCGTCTTTCGTACAGCTGACACTCAAATAATTCTACAGAAAGTTACGAAAAGAATTTGGCTTATTAAAATATATATTTGGAAAGCTAACTTCGATACGATTCTTTTAAAAAAATGGGAGATAAATCGGAGTTCTAAGCTAAAAGTTATGACATTTCTAAGTTGCTTTGGTTAGTAAAAACGTGGATGAATATTATGACGAATTTGAGTTATTTTGGACAAAAGAACACAAATAGGCCAAGATACTTGGATACAAACATAGGTATCCAAATAAAACTCATTATAACCATCCTAACTAAGATCAATCCTCTAACCATTCTAAAACTTAATTTAAATATCTATTTAAACTATTATCATACATACATACACATGTGGTGTCCTAATTTGGGATCTATCAAGTAGGACACAAGACACATATCTAAAATCCTCAAGAGAGCTCCAAATGGCCTCAAATTTGAATCTAAATGGGACACATGCATGAGGATGGATCCTACGGATTCAAAACTAATTTATATACAAAGGAAATTAATTTAGAGAATGGTTTTACCTATTGGGAGTGGAATCCCAATAAAATCTTTTGGACACGGCTTCGATACGAAGATCCCTCAAAGTGGACACTCCTCCTTGCACTCCTCTTCCAATCCTTGGTAGCACCCTTCCCTTGGAGAATGGGAATGATTGAGGGAAGGTTTGGTGAAGGAATAATTTGATTTGGAGATCAAATCAATGGGAAGGCTCTCTAAAATTAGGGAAGAACAAAAGGAAAATAAAAGAGGCAAGATTGTAATGAATGAAATGAATCATTCTCTCCTAAAGTGGCTGCCATAAAGAGTCCATTAGGGCTAATGGAAATGTCCTAATTGCCCCTCTCTAGTCTCATATGGTTAAGTCTAGACCAGGTTCAAGTTTGGGGTCAAAATGATCTAGTTTTGAGTCTCTAACTTAACCATTCTAACATGATAAAAATTAGTTTAATTAACTAACTTAAATGTTGGGTTTTGTGAGCCATGCTTAACTTAATATTGGGTCCCATCTAGAGTTTAAGCTATCCGAGTCACAATACAAGTCGGAACGAGACGAAATTCAAACCCGACTAAACAAATCCATAAAATAATCTTAAAAATATAAAATTTTCCCAAAATATTAAAATATGAAAAATGACCAAAATCATAATACATTAATTTAAATATTATTAAAATAATCTAAAATTCATCAATTAATCAAAATCCTAAATAATTCAAGTCACAAAATGACCAAAACACCCTTAGCCTAAAAAGTTGTAAATAGTCATTCTAATCACATGGTTAGGTCCCCATGGTTATGGTTAGTCTCTAGGCTCAACAGTTCTAGAGTTCACTAGCTAACACATCAAAATTATAATTCACAAATTTTTAATAGTATTAAATTAATTAAAAATTCTCATAAATCATAAATCCTATTATTAAATAATAAACTTTTACAAAAGTTAAAATTACCCTCTTTTTAGAAAGGTGGGTGTTACAAGAAGGGAGGGTTAGGTGTTTGTTGTTTTTCCCAAATCAATGCACTGTTCAGAACTGGAAGGATCAGGACTCAGGGGCAGGTAATGTGGCACGCATTCAGGAACACAACAACACATGTATTGAGTCCCACCATGGGTAACTAGGTGAGGGGAGTTCTGATACCACGTATAGATTTAATACCAAGGTTAATGATAGGTAAAACCATCTGTCATGTAATGACCAGGGCACTAATAAGGGTCCCTTGTGTTTCCCTATATCACTGTGTGTATATCCTTGCACCCATGAGTTTCCCATAACCCAAACACCCTAGCCAGGCTGTGAGCAAGGACAGGGTCCTATAGGTTGGGGTGGCAGGCCCTAATACTTGAGTGAACAGTTCAAGTGAGAGTATGAACAACATTGCCTATTGGGCAATGTCTAAGCCTGTCACGCCTAGTTATAGATAGCCATTGAGCAGGTCTGTACCTGTACAGGAGTGGCCAGGTGCCTCATATAAGCTATTGAACCCTGTTACATCATAGGGACCTGATGGTGGAGATTTCCAAATCCTGATATATGTAACCTTACTGGCACAGATAGATATGGCCCTATTCAAATATCCCTATGTCCTTAGGTGAACCTGGGAGACCCCTTAGATATAGACTTCCCTGCACACAGGAGAAGTCCTTGACAGTGTCTGTATAGGAAGTACCTACCAGAATAGTCTTTGCAACCAGAGGGTACTATCACTTGAGTACCATGTAAGTTCAGTTGTGACAGGAAACTGGATTCCAGACTTGGATACAGGTAAAGCCAGGGTGTGAAGGTATTTACCACAAGGGATCCTTGTATCGAGTGAATACCTTGGATAATTAATCCTAATATCTGGTGAAGCTTGTCATGGTAATTTCCTTGTAGGCAACATACATATATCATGTGATCTCTGTTTAGAGTCAAATGACCTATACCCTCTCCTATGTGACCAAGAAACCATGATCGAGGGGTTTCCTTATATCAGCCATCTGTACCAATTGGTACTAGGCTTACTGCCTGAGATAGGTTCAAACACTAAAAATTTGTTATCTCTGTTAACCCTTAGATAGGTCCAAACACTGGAAATCTGAAGCCACCATGTGGTATCAATTATTGGTTACACTCTAACCATATGGACACTGGTAAAATGTGAGTAGAGACCACAGACTGAGCAGGGGATCCTGAACTAAAGGGCTCTCTATCCAGACAATTGAACATTAGACACTAGGACACAGGTTCAACTGGCATCAATACACCCACTGTTTGCCATTAAAATTCTTTTATTGCAAATTTCAATACAAACAGAACAGTGTTACAATATAGGACTTAGACGTAGTCCTAGGAGTACACTTTTATTTATCTGGATCCCTTGTGTCGATAGAGTGAGTGGTAATGCGTTGACTCCGTTGACGATCTGACGACGGTTATCGGTTCTCTGAAGGTCTGGATTGCCCTGGGTGCTGGAGCTTGCTGAGAGGAGGAAGACGTTGAGTGTCTGTATCTGCCACTCTGTGGTGTGTTTTTTCGTTTCTTTCGTTCATTTGTGCGTGGATGAGAAGGAAATTATCCCTCTATTTATAGCTTTACAGGCTGGCTGCTTATGCGCGCATATGTAGGATGCGCCTGGACGTAAAGACGCCACGTGGTGATTGCTGATGGAGGCATATGGACGCTGCACCCTGATTGAGGGGTTGAATTCTTTATACTGCTATTGTGAGCTGGCACGTAGCAGAGAAGGAAATCTTTCTGTTGCTGAGATCTTGGGTGAGTTGAGTCAAAGGACACGTGTCATCGACCCATGGCTCGGAGATCTCGGATTTGATGAGGGTGATCTGGTAGGATACGCCTGGGATTAGGCACATGAGAAGACTTTGGCTCGTAATCTTTGGGAGTCACGAACCATTCGGGGCGCATGGCTTTTGAGGCGCATGCAAGGCTTCAGTAGTGACTTAACTCCTGTCTTTCGGGATCAGAGAGAAGTCTGGGGCACATGGCTTTTGAGGCGCATGCAGAGCTTCGGGCGCATGGCCGTGGAGGCGCGTGAAAGTGGTTGGGCGGCCACGTGGCTTGCAACCGCCAGAGGAAAGTAATGATGATGCTGACGTCGGTGATGCTTCGTCTTCTGAAAAAGCTGTCAAGTGTTCAGTCTTCGAGAAGCGTGCTGCCAACTCTGTCAGTTCAGCATTTAATGTTTTTGGCATTCGATGGACAACTGAGTGGTCACATCGGTTGTGTTCCACTAGGCGTATGGGGACGCATGGGGCGCGTCCCCGTGATGTGCTTGGTGCTAAAGGGCGCGTTGTGTGATACGCTTGATGTTGAAGGGCACGTCTGTGTGATGCGCGGTCTGGCCGGCGCATCCGCTTCGTGACACATCTTTAATGGTGCGACTGTTACGATCTTCGAGAGATTTAAATAGCCATTTTGACTTGGCTGAATTCGAAGCGTCTGGTTCATCCATTTAATACAAATTTATTGCACGAAATTCGGAGAGCCATCCACTTGGCATGGGTTTGATTTGCCCGGCCTATAAATAGTGGCATGGAGAGAGTTTGCTTCTCGTTCTCTCACGTTCTTCCGACATGAATTTGTTTACTCGATGCATTCTATGTGATGAGATGCTTCCGAGGGTGAAGATGCGACGCAATGTCTTATTGTGCACTCGAAGGTGACTGTTACATCCAAAAGTCAGAGTCGAGGGCTTCCGAGGCAGGCAGAAGGTGCCTGTTGCATCCAAAGATAGGGATATACGAGCCTCGTCTCCGTCATGTGGGAAGAGCTGAAGATCGGAATTGTGGTGCTGCTTTGGGGGTTCTTTCTTCCTTCAAAATGGGTGTCGCCCATTCTGGTTGTTTTGAAAGCTGCTCCTTTAGCCGCGATTTCGATTACAGTCTTCCTTCGCCTTTGGAGGCTCTTTCGAAACCTCCCCTGGCCACAGGTTGACTTGTGGTGCTTTTCTCTTCCTCAGTTTGAGGAGCTCTTCCTCCAGCTAGAGGGTTGATTGCCACCCTCGTTCTGCTCAATAAATGCTTCATTAGTCGATGCATTTAGACGGCAGTGAGCCTGGCTGGAAGAGCGGCACATAACTGGGATGCTGAAGGGATGCACATAACTGAGGATGCACATAACTGAGCTGCTGAAAGGATGCGCCTTACTGAGGGCGCATGGTGGGATGCGTCTGACTGGAGGCGCATGGTGATCGCTGCGTCTATTTGAGGGCGCATGGTGGCTGTTGGCTGTAGACTTAGGATCTTTTCTTTTGTAGAAATTCTTCTTTGTACAATCTTTTCTAGACATGTAATAGACTTTTATATGTAATAAAAAGTCCTCTTTCGATGTCCATATTTGTTGTTTTTGCTGTGTAAAGTACTTTGTCCGAGCTCTGGCGCATGTAGTGTCTGGTGCATAGGACTTCTGGTTCTGAAATTCTATGCTTCTACAAGACCCCCTTCAAAGTTTCAAAACTTTTGGACAAGTTTTGGAATACTTTGAATAAGAAGCATGGTGGTTGGGGCACATAGATACTCCGCGCATCAGTGACGGAGCGCATGCTCCGCTCGATTAATACAAATGATAACGTCTCGATAACCAAGAAAGATAAATGATGATCTTTTTGGTTTTATTTGTGGTTATCTCTTCACAGAACCCGAGACGACGGCTGAGGTCATACTTCATCGGTTCACGCGTACGACCAAGCCTATAAATAGGCATGAGATGGAGAGAGAGAGAGTTCTTCCTCTCCTTGCCTTTGCTTTTTAGAGTTCTTCTTCACAAAAACCCTAGCTTTCTTCTCTCAAGGAATGGCTCCCAAGACTCCTCGCGGCGGTGCCGGCAAGGGAAGAGGCAAAGGAAAAGAACCCGTAGAGGCTGTTGTGGCTGGTGTTCCCCGTCCACCTGTTGAGGTTTGGCCATCGGTGGTTGGTGAGTTTCATCATCCCGTTCTTGTATCATACATACGCCGACGCACATGGACCTTGAGTCCTGATGATGTGCTGAGGTTTGTCGACGCGTATGGGTTTAAACCCTGAAGATGCGCCGAGGCTCTACTGCTGACGTGCATGGGTTTAAGCCCTGAAGATACGTCGAGGCTCTACTGCTGACGCGTATGGGTTTAAGCCCTGAAGATGGGCCGAAGCTCTACTGCTGACGCGCATGGGTTTAAGCCCTGAAGATGCGCCGAAGCTCTACTGCTGACGCACATGGGTTTAAGCCCTGAAGATGCGTCGAAGCTCTACTGCTGACGCGCATGGGTTTAAGCCCTGAAGTGGCGCTTATGATCCTGAAGCGCTCTTTGGTGAGAAATATGGCTTAGATTCTTTTGTTGTGTAACATCGCTGAATCTTTGCCTTCTTTGTTTGAACACCAGTGTCGATGACTGTCCCACTCCTGAATGAGGTGCTTCTGGAAGCTGCCCTCTGCCAGATGGGAGTAGATTACGATAAAGAGGTGATAAATCCTGTTCGAACTGCTATCATGCTAGATCAGCCTCCCGAAAGGATGACTCAAATTCGGGAACAACCGTATGGGTTCCTCAAACGGATGATGGAGCGTGATGTTTTGAAGTCTGCCACATCTGATAAAGTGACCTTCTTGAAGCCTGAGTTCCTGTTTGGGGACCGCCTCACATCTACTGAAGCAAAGGTGTTGAAGGTCAAGGAAGACTGGTTCTTTACAGCAAGGGGAGTGTACATGACCGTTAAGCAGCTCGAACGCCAATGGCCTCTGACGGCTTTCTGTCGACTTGCTTCCAAAAGGAGGATGTCTTGGGATCTAACCCCATCTCAGGGGGGAGCGGTAGCAGGTATCCTCAAGATCGACTCTACCTCCAATCAAAGGGATACTTTGGCCGCCGTGCGGTCTGGGCCATCTTTCACCTGGCGGACTCTACGTCCTGGGAGCATTTACAGTGATGTTCCCGTCAATACATTTGCTTTCGGCGCTTCGACTTTTGCTAATCGTATGTTGTTGATGGAGCGATCGTACTCGAAATATAAATTTCGGGTAGAGGGTTGGTGTCATTACGTTGCCAAATGGGACAAGCTGACACTCTAGATGCTGTCACGGTTTCAAACCGAATTCCAAGAGATGGGGCTGACTGCCGCGATTCGTGCTACTCAGGCAGGTGTTGACATCAACCGGCATATGTTCTTCACGCTCCTGGAGATGTTTGATACCCATACCGGGACCTTCTTCACTCCGGTGGGGGAGCTAGGCCTTGCACTTCATGAAATACACGAGGTATCAAAGCTCTCTTGGGGGTCAGAACCCTATGAGGAGTACTTCCCGACCAACGAGGAGTTACAAGTCCTGGGGGACAAAGCTGAAGAAATGATGGTTGTCTTCAAGGAAGTGGCGAGTCAACATTATTATATGCAGAAGAGGGATAAGAGCGGGTCGCAGCCTCACGTGACCGCTTGGAGAGATTACGTCATTAAGCAAGACAAGGAGGATCCCTCGCAGTTCTCTACTCCGCCAGCGCTTTCCCGTAGCGAGATGCTCTCCGAAATGGGTAGGTTAGGTGAGAAGAATCCCTGGGAGGACGAGGACCAGGAGTCGGATGAACGCTCCTACAGCTGTTTCTGGCATCTTACCCATCGGATGTCGTCGAAAGCAGTATTAGCTGCATATCTGATGGTTTGGCTTCGAGATTGCGTTTTCTCGAGCGGGTCAGGCTCCGTAGAGAGGGTAACTCGGAACTTAATCCTGCCAGCAGTGAAGTTGGTTTTTGGCCGACGTTTGGCTCTTCTTCCCGCGATGGTGTGTAACCTGCTACGAGGTTTACGGGAGTTTGCGGGAAATGTGGTTCATGATCGCGGTAGGAATGACAACTTCCCACGTGCCGAACTGCCATTTCACTATCTGATGGGGTGGTTATTTACACCATCCAAATGTAATGAGTCCGGGTTCAGAAGAAGACCATAGGGCCGGAGATGCATTCCTTCATTGTTTCCACCAGAGGAGCTGGTTGCATTCTGGCGTCCCTGTTTGCAGGAGAGTTTTGTCCTACCTTCAAGGGTAGGATATTGTCATGGTCGGCCCCATCTTTAAAGATTTCGAGGTTGACCAAGATTTAGACGACTCAGGTGAAGATGCGATTACTCTGCCGAAATGGGGTTTTCGTTGGTTGCAAAGTATTCGGCCTTCTCACTTGGTCTATCGGAACCAAAATAGGTGTTATCTGGAGCCATATCTGCCCAGTCGGTTCGCTCGCCAGTTTGGCTATACCCAGCTAATGTTACGGAATCCTAGTAACAGTCTGGGGTTTATCGGAAGTTTACTGGATGGAGCCCGGGGCTGGCAATATTACAATACCGGGTGCACTGGTGTTCAGTTTACTACACCCGTTCGTAACCTTCGGCCACAGATCCTGTATTCGGCAGCTAAGCTGTATTACGCCATGAATACTGTGTCTCCTGGTTATGATAGGGAGACTAGTTTCATCATTGGAACTCAGCTGGAGGCCACGGCGAATATGTTGATAGCGGCTCGGTCATATCGTCCACCAGAATTGGTGGGATATCGAGCTGCCGCTGCAGCACCAGTGAGAGATCCCTCTGTTGGGAAGAGACGGGCCGACGCAGAAGCCGGTTCGTCTGTACCAAAAAGGCCGAGAAAGACCACGACTCCAAAGGCTATGAGAATGCCGTCCGTAACGCCAGTGGAATCAGCTCTTGCTGAGGTAAAGAGTCCTCCGTAATTTTGGCTCATCTTGTCATTTTGGTGACTTGTGCTTTTCTTCTTGTAGGGATCATCGAAGAAGAAGACCCGTGTTTCGAAACCGGGTGTCAGTAAACCGAAAGAGGTGGCAAGCTCTTCTGACGAGCGCATTCCTCCGATGGTAATGTCTCCAATGGAGGAGAATCCTAAAGATGTTGTTCCTGCAAAGGTTTTAGTATCTCCAGACTTTGTTGAAAGAGATGCGGAGGTTGCAGCAACCTCCGGGATGGTGCCAGCTTCCGTGGGGGCCTTGGACGTCGAGGGTCCAGCGGACGCGGGGCTTCGTGATGATGAAGTGGAGTGGAGTTTGTCGTCTTCGGATGACGTCGCTCCAGAGTTGCAAGAGTCTGTTACGGGGGCAATAGATGTGATTGGAACAGAGGAGAGGGTTGATTCCCCTCCTTGTCATGATGAGGGGAGATCGGCTGCATCATTGCTGAGCACTACCCCAGACTCAGCAGCGGAAGCTGAGGTGGCTACCGATCAGGAGGTAGCGACGGATCCTGTCCCTGTAGAGGGATTTGATGTGGAAAGTGAGGCTCGGCTGCCGGTCGTGACTTCAGGGGCGAGTCGGGAGACAAATGTTGATCTCCCCGTTCTGCCAGGGGAGGTACCGGCTGCTGATAGCACGTTGGGGGCTGATGAGGTGGCCACTGACGTCGGGGGTTCTTCCGAGTTTGGGAAGGGTAAGGGTTTGATGGAACCCTCTGTTGCTCCTTCCACTTGGGGTACTATCTCGACGCCTGCCTCGGCTTCTTCGATTCCTTTGGCTCCTCGGGCTAGTAGTCAAGCCCATGTTGATGAAGAGCCTGTTGATATCGAGGGTCCAGCCTCGCAGATTGAGGCAGGCGGGCCTTCTTACGGTCCGTCTGCTAAAACAGCTCCTCCAACTCCTGCTATGACGCTGCAGGTGCTGGCGGATGCAGATGAATATATAAAATTCATCATCGAGGCAGTGTATAAAATGTTACAGAGGCGCGTATCGGCCGTGATGGACGCCAATGGGAGTTTTGCGATGGCAAGAACTCTGGCAATGCCGCATATCAACCTGATCCGTCTTCATCAGGGCCATGATCATATGGCCGACATTCTAGAGGCCTCAGTGGTTGAGTTGGACCAGCGGCTTTCCGAATTGCAGTGCATCCAGTGAAACGACCTCTCCGTACTGATAGATGCGGAGAAGGAGAAGCTGATCGCCGAGACTGAGTCTTCTTACCAGGCCACTGTGAGTGTCTGGGAATGCGAAGTGGCTGAGACTGAAGCTGCAGTAGAGCGGTTGTCTCAGTCTACGCGGAAGACGGTGGAGGCGCGAGCTATGTTGGACACTAGTATCGCGGAGATTGATGCCCAGACCCGCCGCCTTGAGGACCAACAGGCCCGACTTCTATTAGATGCCGAACGTGTCCAGGCTGAACACGTAGCATTCAAGAAGGAGGAGGCAGCTTTCACCCACCGGGCTCTTACTTTGGCTCAGCAGCGGCAGCAGTTGGATGAGAAGCATGAGAATGACACCTCTCCTGAAGCCATTGAAGCGATGCGTCAAGAAGCTGAACGTCGAGTCTTGGCGACTGTAGAGACTCGGGCGGCAGACTTGAGGCATCGGATTGAAGAGCTTTCAGCCAATCCTGGGGATGTTTAGGGATTGTAGTCTCTTCTTTTTATGTATTTACAACTCTTGCTGGGGATGGTGTAGCCCTTTACTCTTTTTTTTAGAAAATAAAGAAGTACACAATTCTCTGTGATGTGTTCATTTTTGCTTTGTCATGAACTTTGATGATTTGTGTGGACTTATTATCTTTTGTGCACCTTGGTTTCTAGGTACAGATAATAAGTTGGAGAGAATCGACATGTTTACTCAGAGGTAATGTGGACGTGGTAAATATGGGATTCAAAATGATAGAATCTTCCCACTCAGAGGTGTTATAGACGTGGTAGGAATGACTCTAGAGGATACGCGAAACTACTCAGAGGTAATGTGGACGTGGAAGTTCTGCGATTAATATACGGCAACGCAGGGGTTGTCTGTACGGGATGTTTACTCAGAGGTAATGTGGACGTGGTAAACATGATGGACAACGTAGTCTTACAGAGTGTAAGATTCCGCTTTGTAGGGCGTAGGGGGACAACTCAGAGGTGATGTGGACGTGGTTGTCCTTCTACTGGAGGATGCTACGGAACAGCTGGGTTCTGGAAGCGTATAATTTTGTGGAAGGGAATTGTCTGTGAGCCCTGATGATTGGGTTCACAGATCCCCTGGTGGAAGCACATGTCTGAAAGGTGTCAAGAGTAGTACTTCTTCAGGAACTTGCCGTTGATGGACATCATGAACAAGTCCCCAATGGGTTTGGCGAGGCGGTAAGCACCGTTTGAGTATACCGTCTCGATGATGAAAGGTCCTTCCCACTTGGGCTCGAACTTTCCTGGTATTTTGTGAGTCAACACCATCGGCCTCCTGACTGCCAGAACCAGGTCGCCTACTTGGAAAGTCCTCTGCTTGACCTTTTTGTTAAAAGCCTGTGATATACGGGCTTGGTAGAGTTCGATGCGTTGTTGAGCTAGGAGACGCTTTTCGTCAAGTGCCACCAGTTCCCGCAGATGACGACGTTGATTGTCCTCTTCTGTGAGTTGGTTTGTGATCTCTACGCGGAGAGAGGGTATCTGGATCTCGAGAGGTAGTACCGTTTCGCTCCCGTAGACCAGGGAGAATGGTGTGTTGCCTGTCGGTGTCCGTACCGTCGTGCGGTAGGCCCAAAGGCATTCGTCGAGCTTTTCGTCCCAGTCGTGTTTGTTGGATGACACGACCTTTTTGAGTAGCCTGACGATAGTCTTGTTGAACGCCTCGGCCAATCCGTTTGCTGCCGAATTATAAGCGGTTGATGCCACGTTTTGAATGCGATTCTTGTCACAGAATCTGTTAAAAACATGGCTGATGAACTGAGGACCATTATCGTGGATGATCCTTCGGGGTACTCCGAAACGGTAGATGACGTGGTGTTTGATGAAACTGATCACCCTGGAGCTTTTTACTTCTGCCAATGGAACTGCTTCTGCCCATTTGGAGAAGTAGTCCGTGATTGCTAGGATGAAGCGGTGTCCCCTTGATGAAGGAGGGGTGATCGGTTGTCACGACCCGCACCTTAGGGTTAGGGCACGAGAACGTAACAACGTCCAGCCTACGCCGCAGTGTCGGCGGTAGAACGCTGTCCTAGGTCTCAATGCATCTAATAGTATAAGACTAAACAGTTTATACTCCCCGAATGGGGGTGACATAGCAGAATGTAAACTCAATCACATCTAAGGTAGAGCATAAAGGAAGATAGATAAAACATGAAATCGAAAAGAGATACAACAGATAGAAGTCTAAGTGTCTAAGGTACAAACTCAGAATACATCTCAAAGCTCAAATGCAGTAATCCATAAAATAAATACAACTCCAGACAACTGAGAATAGCTAACTAAACAACTTCTAATGTCTCTTCTAGGCTAGCAGGCAAATCTCCAAGCTATCTGTAAAATTTGTCAACGTATCCTGTCAGGAAAATGAGCAAGTACAAACACCAACATCAGTTCCATATGAATTGAGAAATACTATAAGAGACAGTAATAATGAGATACAAGACAAAGAATATAGGCGACTTGGGAACCATTTGAAAGCCGAGTTACAACCCTTAAACCAAACAAGGACCGGGGTTGTAACCCTTCTTTCGAACAGAACCTAGTCCCATCATCATGGTACAGTATAAAAGGCAGGTAGAGCATATGAGAAATGAATCATAGCATGGTGAAAGTACAGTAAGTAAAGGTGAACTGGAATGTAAGATATGATAACAAATAAATAAAAAGTGATTTGAACTATTAGGGCAAAATGTGATCGGCTGGGAAACACGGAAAGGTTATCCACTTGGCTCGGCAATCACACGAAAATCTCTGGAAAGGGTCATGCCGGCCAACCTGGATAACCGGCACGGGGTATCTGCTACACCCTACGTGAGGTGAGGGTGGCGCTAGCAATATATAGTAACACACGGAGGCTTTGATCACATAACCCCTAATAATTCCCCTCTATCCCCCGAATAGTATCACGGATCCGGACATGGCACGTCATGACACAGGGTTCGAGAGCAGGGGGCCAGCCCACTCCCAAATCAATGTCTATACAAGTACAGAAACACGGAAATATCTCATACCCATATACCAAGAAAGTCCAGGAATAACATCTCATGACAGGATCCGGCGTATACTAGTCCGTGAACCGTCGTGTCGGAAATCAAGTAAAACACTACGACTGAATCGGATATAGTAGATATCAAGACAATGAAAAGTATCAGTGAATGTACTCGCCTGCGGTCCTGAGCTGATAAGTATAGAGGGTCCAACTGAAGCCACAGAGTCCTATTTAAAGCAACACAGGTTACAAGGTGTCTGGCTCCTAATTAGAACAACACAAATCACAACATGTCCAGAAGGGTAATATAAAGCACTACAATGCATTCTACATGAATCTAGGTCAACTAGGCCAAAGTCAACCCTTGGTCAACTCTGGTCAACTGCACTAGTCAAACTAGGTCAAACTAGGTCATGTCCTAACCCAGCAAGTTTTACTAGGCCTAACCAAGACTATCCTAGCAAGCACACATCAATACAAGGCTATACAATCCAACATACACCCGACTCTATATAGCATGCAATTATTCAATACTCAAATAGGCAAGAATTCACATTAGATATACACTAGGTAATCTATTACTTTAAGCTATACATGTCTACACATATATACACATGCATATATTGGTATTCAACATTAGGTCTATAATCATGGCATTTCAATGGCTATATAAACTTATATATTACAATACAATATGCTACCATATATATAATATACATACATAGCTAAGTTAACTATATTCATAAATACTTATTTAAGAGGCTATGTGTGTGTATGTGAACATGACAAAGGGGCAAGTGAGGGTTAAATGAGCATACATAGTATATACATATCAAAGAGTGTCAAAGTGTAAGTGAACAAAGTGTCAAGTGTGATAGTGTCAACTTAGTGTAAGGGGTACATGAGATAATATAGGATTTGTGTTAACATAGAACATTACATCTCATTAACTTGTATATTGCATACATTACATCTATTATTACATTACATTCATGCTTGCATTCATTCATCATTCATTTATTCTCTTGCACTACTATATGCACCATACATTACATACTATGGAACCTACATATTCATTACAAGCCATACTTATACATGCTTACATTAGATAGGATACTTACACCTCATACATCATTTATTTAACCATTTACTCATACTTGCATTCTCTATTTAGTTACATAATGTATACACAACACATTAACATGGGTTAAAATCAAATAGAACATTATATTACACACAAGGGTGCACAAAATGCATATGCCGAATAGTAACTCCTACTAATAATCAATACTGTACCAACTCAGCATGAATTAAATTCTAGAATTAAAGTATGTTATAGATCTATGTGTTAGCTTTACGAAACTTCAAACGGATCGCGTTTTCGTTTCCGAAAACTCCCGGAATTGCAAAAACACCGAGAACGCGTTTGTCTTTCGTACAGCTGACACTCAAATAATTCTCCAGAAAGTTACAGAAAGAATTAGGCCTATTAATACATGTTTTTGGAAAGCTAACTTCAATACACTTCTTTTAAAAAAATGGGAGATTAAACCGAGCTTTGAGCTAGAAGTTATGACATTTCTAAGTTAGGACTGAAATTAAAAACGTGGATAAAAATCATGACGGATTTAAATAGTTTGAGCCAAAAGAATACACAATATATATCCTAATTATCCACAACAATAATAGCAATAATAATATGAGAAACCACACTAACAAACTTGATTATATAATCATCATGAACCATTTAATACATATATAAATATAGATACACTCTCATTACAATATATATATATATATAAATCTATATATGTAACATGAACACATCCACAACACAAAGGACACTCCTATGACCTCCAAATGGACACAAAATGGACACAAATGGAGATACAACCATGGGGGTCATTCCTATGGGTTCAAAATAGACCTATATGCATGAGAAAATAAAAAGGAGAAGGGATTTATACCTCCCGGTAGATCGAATCGAAGAAAAGCCTTCCCGGAGCGACACCGACACGTAGAGATTCCAAAAGGACACGAACGAGCTCCGAATCCTCCCAAACTTGGCTGGCTCCTCCCTTTCATGGAGTAGAGGAGAAAAGAAGAAGATTTGGTGGAAGAAGGAGTTGATTTGGTGGAAAAATGATAGGGATTTGCTCTCTAGAAATTTGGGGAAGAACAAGAGAGAGAAAAATAGATGGATAATGACAAATGGGAGGCTCAACCCTATCCTTATTGTGGCTGGCCATAAAGGTGGTTTTGTCCTATTAGGAAAAGTCCAAAAGCCCCTTTTCTAGTCTATTTACTAATACATTGGTAAGGGGTTAAGTCGGGGGTAGTTTGGTCAATCCTAAAACACTAATCCATATTAATACTAACCAAAATAATTAGTCTAGTCACTAATTAAAATTAATATCATGTGGACTAAAATTAATATTATGTGGGCCATGCCTAATAGTGTGTTGGCCCGCTAGAGTCAAAACTACCCCGGGTCCCCGATACAAGTCGGAATGAGTTAAAATTCGAACCCGACTCAAATAACCCCAAAACAATATCATAAATAATAAAATAAATTTCAACCCCAAAATAATATCATAAATAATAAATTAAATTTTAAAAATATTCAAAAATGTAAAATGACAAAAATACCCCTGTTTTTGAAAACTGAGGGTGACAAATCTATCCACCTTAAAAAAATTTCGTCCTCGAAATTAAAACAAAGCAATCATAGGAAACACATGCAGAAAACAATCTCATTCAAATACTTTCCAAAAAAAATCAGCAATAAAAAAATCTCCTTGAGGCACATCAAACATTTATAAATAAAAACTGATACGTGTCCGATACGGACACAAAACCATCACACCTATCAAAGGTCAAAATTAACAATCATCAACGCGATAAATATCAAAATAATTCAAGGAGGTCAAATGCAAAATATCCTTAGGCCAGAAATGACATTTAAACATCCTAATCACATTGTTAGGCTCTAGGTCAAACAGTCTCTAGGGTTTAACTAGCAAAACATCAAAATTACAAGTCAAGATTTTAAATAGTTTTAAAATGATTTAAAAAATTACCAAAAATTATATCATGATTTAAATGTCAAATCAATAAATGATTAAAATTACAAAATTTCAAACTTACTCTCATTTTAGAAAATTGGGTGTTACAAGTCTACCCACCTTAGAAAAATTTTATCCTCGAAATTAAAATGTCCATACTCCCTCTAGGTCAAACCCCCACAATCAAAGTCCCAGATTAAAACAAATCATGTGATCAAATGGACGACATACAGGGTCATTGCATACGGTGGTAGTGAAAGTCTCATCTAGGTATACTAGTCATGCTAAACCAAGACGGTCATAGGGTATCAAACACACAAGAAATCTAGAGTGCTAAACTGAAAAAGATACAGAAATAACAAATCATCAAAACTGTAAGACAGTCTACCATCCTATGTGAAAGCTGGTACTCATAAAAAAATATATAAAAATAAGAAAGATAACTTCCAATAATCTAAAGGGTACAGAAAAATCTATTTCAAAGTTAAAGAATTGAAAGTCACTTGCATTGAAATCCAATCACAATATATATATAGAGAGCGTTAGAGAGGGAAAAGCTGGCATTATGTAATGTTATATGGTTTGTGTGTGTATGGGTGTATGTGAACAGGTTAATATGGTAAGATAGTAGGCATGTGTGTAGACGAAATATACATAAAATTGTATATAAGAAATTGGGTTTCAAAACAACGGCTATCAAGTTACACTAATCATGGCATATTGGTTAAACAATCTACAATACGCAACTTATTTACTCATAACATGCATGGCTAACCTTATACATATATATATAAAGAGGGTGTGTGTGTGTCCTTGTACAGGGTTATAGCCTAGTATTGAAAGGTTAAACCCAGTTTTAGTTCAGCATTTACATGCAAAGTCTGAAAATAAGCTAACATTTAAAACAGTGAAATATTAACATAATGCAGTCTCAGATTTTAGGGTTTTCAAACATCGCAACCCATCTCAATGGTCCTAATACATCCTAACATGATAGAAATGAAACCCTAACATACTATCCATACATTTATCTATGCACACAGTTCAATATTACATGTTAAATCTGAAATTTAACTAAACATGGAAATCAATGTAAAAATGTTAACATGTAACTAGTTTTCAGGATTTTGGAGAAATTTGAACATTAAAAACTAACTCAATGTTTATCACAACTAACATGTAAGAATATGAAACCTAAATTTATATCCCTACTTTCCACAAGGTATATAGCTCAAATATTACATTTAAGAAATAAAACAGCAATTTGAACTAACATTTGAAATCCCGCATCAAGGGTTAACATGCACACAGTCTCAGATTTTACAAATTTAAACACAAAACTCAACCAAAATTTTGAATTGAAACCCCACGTATAACATACATGTGCAGTGATTTAAACATAACTAATAATATAAAATTTATATTTAAATTACGAATTTAAATATGGAAAAGCAGAGAACCAGAAATATTAGGATTTTGACAATTTAAACATCAACAACATATTAATATGTATTTAGATAGGTAGAAAAATCAAGTGTAGCATGCATACGTGTTAGGCAAAGTGTCTGCTATATATATTCATATACATATTCTCATGTCCTAATATAAAAAAAATTATTTCTACGTTAAGACTAACATTTAGATTCCTACCAAGATTGTAAGCAGGTGATTGACGTAATCAAGGCAGTTTTATTATTATTATTTAATACAAGAATAATAGCAAGGAAGAAATAACGATAAAATCTGTTTTGCTCATCTATTTAAAGAAGAACCATTTTGAAATCCAGAGCTAAATTATCAAATCCAAGATAAAGTCTAGCAAAATTATCGTTCATTGCATTAAGAAGAAACTCATAGCAAGAAGTTACGCAAAGGTTTATAAAAACATGCAAACCTACTCTTAAGTTAAATAATGAGAAGCAAACAAAACAAAACAAAACAATTAATAATTAAAAAAATTTTTGAAGGACAGAAACAAAAGTAGAGAAAACATGTTTCGAAAACATTTAAGGTACAATTTGATAATCATATGCGTCTGTCCAAAATTATGGTACACTAAATCCTCGTCATACTAGTAAGCAAGGCTACGATAATCACAGAGTCCTCGACTTAGGCACATACCTCTAAAATTATGGTATTTAACATTTTCGCGATGCCGCTAGCTTGGCTGCGAAAACCTTAAATTCCCACACCCGAGAGATATATCCAAGTCAAACTATATGTCCTCACCATGCTGGCTAATATGACTGTAGAAGACTAGACTCCATAACTTAGATGACCTAGCCCATATAATTTCATCTTGACAAAATTAATTTAAATCAACAATGAATACTCAAAAATTAATTCAAATTTATCAACGAACATCAAAATCCAAAAATGAACAAAAATCTATGAAAATACAAACTCGGATGCAACAGCTATCATCAAAATTTAAAATGCAATAATCATCCTTCAAAATCAATAAATACAAACTCAAATTCAATAATAATCCATCAAAATCAAATTCAATAGCAGAAAGTAAAGATAAATCAATCAAGGAAAAAGAGTTTTCAAATCGAAGTTAAATAAGATTCTCAAGGGTCGTTCCGGGAATCTCTCAAGGGTCCTAACTGTGATTGAGTACCTTCAAAATATATCCTAATCCTACTACAGGCTGTAGTGGTACTCTAGTTCGAATACCACTACACTTTTAGTCTCGACCTGCATGGACCACCACTAAAAACGTGTCACGACCCGCACCCTAGGGTTAGGGCACGAGAACGTAACAACGCCCAGCCTACGCCGCAGTGTCGGCGGTAGAACGCTGTCCTAGGTCTCAATGCATCTAATAGTATAAGACTAAACAGTTTATACTCCCCGAATGGGGGTGACATAGCAGAATGTAAACTCAATCACATCTAAGGTAGAGCATAAAGGAAGATAGATAAAACATGAAATCGAAAAGAGATACAACAGATAGAAGTCTAAGTGTCTAAGGTACAAACTCAGAATACATCTCAAAGCTCAAATGCAGTAATCCATAAAATAAATACAACTCCAGACAACTGAGAATAGCTAACTAAACAACCTCTAATGTCTCTTCTAGGCTAGCAGGCAAATCTCCAAGCTATCTGTAAAATTTGTCAACGTATTCTGTCAGAAAAATGAGCAAGTACAAACACCAACAGCAGTTCCATATGAATTGAGAAATACTATAAGAGACAGTAATAATGAGATACAAGACAAAGAATATAGGCGACTTGGGAACCATTTGAAAGCCGAGTTACAACCCTTAAACCAAACAAGGACCGGGGTTGTAACCCTTCTTTCGAACAGAACCTAGTCCCATCATCATGGTACAGTATAAAAGGCAGGTAGAGCATATGAGAAATGAATCATAGCATGGTGAAAGTACAGTAAGTAAAGGTGAACTGGAATGTAAGATATGACAACAAATAAATAAAAAGTGATTTGAACTATTAGGGCGAAATGTGATCGGCTGGGAAACACGAAAAGGTTATCCACTTGGCCCGGCAATCACACAAAAATCTCTTGAAAGGGTCATGCCGGCCAAACTGGATAATCGGCACGGGGTATCTGCTACACCCTACGTGAGGTGAGGGTGGCGCTAGCAATATATAGTAACACATGGAGGCTTTGATCACATAACCCCTAATAATTCCCCTCTATCCCCCGAATAGTATCACGGATCCGGACATGGCACGTCATGACACAGGGTTCGAGAGCAGGGGGCCAGCCCACTCCCAAATTAATGTCTATACAAGTACAGGAACACGAAAATATCTCATACCCATATACCAAGAAAGTCCAGGAATAACATCTCATGATAGGATCCGACGTATACTAGTCCGTGAACCGTCGTGTCGGGAATCAAGTAAAACACTACGACTGAATCGGATATAGTAGATATCAAGACAATGAAAACTATCAGTGAATGTACTCGCCTGCGGTCCTGAACTGATAAGTATAGAGGGTCCAACTGAAGCCACAGAGTCCTATTTAAAGCAACACAGGTTACAAGGTGTCTGGCTCCTAATTAGAACAACACAAATCATAACATGTCCAGAAGGGTAATATAAAGTACTACAATGCATTCTACATGAATCTAGGTCAACTAGGCCAAAGTCAACCCTTGGTCAACTCTGGTCAACTGCACTAGTCAAACTAGGTCAAACTAAGTCAAACTAGGTCATGTCCTAACCCAGCAAGTCTTACTAGGCCTAACCAAGACTATCCTAGCAAGCACACATCAATACAAGTCTATACAATCCAACATACACCCGACTCTATATAGCATGCAATTATTCAATACTCAAATAGGCAAGAATTCACATTAGATATACACTAGGTAATCTATTACTTTAAGCTATACATGTCTACACATATATACTCATGCATATATTGGTATTCAACATTAGGTCTATAATCATGGCATTTCAATGGCTATATAAACTTATATATTACAATACAATATGCTACCGTATATATAATATACATACATATCTAAGTTAACTATATTCATAAATACTTATTTAAGAGGCTATGTGTGTGTATGTGAATATGGCAAAGGGGCAAGTGAGGGTTAAATGGGCATACATAGTGTATACATATCAAAGAGTGTCAAAGTGTAAGTGAACAAAGTGTCAAGTGTGATAGTGTCAACATAGTGTAAGGGGTACATGAGGTAATATAGGATTTGTGTTAACATAAAATATTACATCTCATTAACTTGTATATTGCATACATTATATCTATTATTACATTACATTCATGCTTGTATTCATTCATCATTCATTTATTCTCTTGTACTACTATATGTACCATACATTACATACTATGGAACCTACATATTCATTACAAGCCATACTTATACATGCTTACATTAGATAGGATACTTACACCTCATACATCATTTATTTAACCATTCACTCATACTTACATTCTCTATTTAGTTACATAATGTATATACATTAACATGGGTTAAAATCAAATAGAACATTATATTACACACAAGGGTGCACAAAATGTATATGCCGAATAGTAACTCCTACTAATAATCAATACTGTACCAACTCAGCATAAATTAAATTCTAGGATTAAAGTATGTTATAGATCTATGTGTTAGCTTTCCGAAACTTCAAACGGATCGCATTTTCGTTTTCGAAAACTCCCGGAATCGCGAAAACACCGAGAACGCGTTTGTCTTTCGTACAGCTGACACTCAAATAATTCTCCAGAAAGTTACAGAAAGAATTAGGCCTATTAATATATGTTTTTGGAAAGCTACTTCAATACACTTCTTTTAAAAAAAATGGGAGATTAAACCGAGCTTTGAGCTAGAAGTTATGACATTTCTAAGTTAGGACTGAAATTAAAAACGTGGATAAAAATCATGACGGATTTAAATAGTTTGTGCCAAAAGAATACACAATATATATCCTAATTATCCACAACAATAATAGCAATAATAATATGAGGAACCACACTAACAAACTTGATTATATAATCATCATGAACCATTTAATACATATATAAATATAGATACACTCTCATTACAATATATATATATAAATCTATATATGTAACATGAACACATCCACAACACAAAGGACACTCCTATGACCTCCAAATGGACACAAAATAGACACAAATGGAGATACAACCATGGGGGTCATTCCTATGGGTTCAAAATAGACCTATATGCATGAGAAAATGAAAAGGAGAAGGGATTTATACCTCCCGGTAGATCGAATCGAAGAAAAGCCTTCCCGGAGCGACACCGACACGTAGAGATTCCAAAAGGACACGAACGAGCTCCGAATCCTCCCAAACTTGGCTAGCTCCTCCCTTTCATGGAGTAGAGGAGAAAAGAAGAAGATTTGGTGGAAGAAGGAGTTGATTTGGTGGAGAAATGATAGGGATTTGCTCTCTAAAAATTTGGGAAAGAACAAGAGAGAGAAAAATAGATGGATAATGACAAATGGGAGGCTCAACCCTATCCTTATTGTGGCTGGCCATAAAGGTGGTTTTGTCCTATTAGAAAAAGTCCAAAAGCCCCTTTTCTAGTCTATTTACTAATACATTGGTAAGGGGTTAAGTCGGGGGTAGTTTGGTCAATCCTAAAACACTAATCCATATTAATACTAACCAAAATAATTAGTTTAGTCACTAACTAAAATTAATATCATGTGGACTAAAATTAATGTTATGTGGGCCACGCCTAACTAGTGTGTGGGCCCGCTAGAGTCAAAACTACTCCGGGTCCCCGATACAAGTCGGAATGAGTTAAAATTCGAACCCGACTCAAATAACCCCAAAATAATATCATAAATAATAAAATAAATTTCAACCCCAAAATAATATCATAAATAATAAATTAAATTTTAAAAATATTCAAAAATGTAAAATGACAAAAATACCCCTATTTTTGAAAACTGGGGGTGACATCGGTCCTACAATGTCCATGCCCCAAGCTTCGAAGGGCCAGGAGGCGACTGTAGGATGTAGTGGTTCTGACGGTGTATGAATGAAGTCTACGTGAAGCTGACACGCATGGCACTTCTTAGCATATTCAACAGCGTCAGCAGCCATGGTTGGCCAGTAGTAGTCCATGCGTCGCAGTCGGTCCTGCAGCTTAGGGCCAGGTTGATGGGCCCCGCAGGTTCCATCGTGAGCTTCTCGAAGGGCTTCGACTGCTTCTTCGTTGGACAAACATCGAAGGAGAAGCCCATCGTAGGAGCGTCGGTACAACATTTGTCACGCCCCAAAACCAGAATACTGCAGAGCGGGGGAATGACTCAGCCAGCTACGTATTACGGGTAGATGAATACCGTATAATACGACCAATGCTGTCTACAAGACGAGGGGGTGCATACTACATGAAAGTCTCCCTATGGTCACTTTACTTCTATTGTCTCAATCATTCAAACAAGAAACAGAAATAGAGAACATGTGAGAATAAGCAGTAAGGCGTCCCAAACGCTCAGTCAAAATGTTCTTGATATCTGGCTTTACAAAATACAGCCAGATGATGTAGTAAGTATACACAATTGTTAGCAGCTGCAGCCTGACTTAGTTACAATTATGCAAAAGTAGGTACAAGACAATCCGACTAATATGTCGGTGCCAAACGGCAAAGTATAAAGTAGATAACAAAATGGGCGGGGAAGTAAGAAACCCACTCGAGTCCTCCTGCGATCATCCCTCTAGTGTTGACCATCTTGGAGGTAGAAGTAAGCTGGATCCTCAGGGACCGGCTCTAAATCTGGCCATGCAAAACCAGAGAGGTTAGACCTCTAATAGCAAGTACCCCAAGGGAGCACGATATGAGGAATGAAGCCAGTAATAAGAGAATATGATAATAGATCTCTGCGATCTACTAGGACTCACACAACATCACGACACTTCGAACCAACCTTCCAACCAAACAAGGACAGAAGTTGGCCCGTCATGTCTTGACATTCTGATCATCTCAGTTAAGTAACATAGTAGGTACAGTACACAAACAAATCAATTTAAACGGCCAGGCAACTACTACGGCTTGCTATTGTGAGTCCCAAGTTATCCTGGAATTATGCAATAAAGGATTTCTCAGTTCTTACTATGCGCAAGCAAGGCTAGTTTACCCAGTCAATCAATTGCGCCAATCATGAATTAGACGAGTCCCAACGGGACGCCCGTCATTAATATACAATATTCAATAGATAATATAACCAGATATCGCTCCCTGACCGTGTGGCAGATTTGCAGTATCTGTGGGGACCAACCGGCCTGTCGGGCACTACTAGTCCCAAGAGGGCTGCCATGTAAGAACTCGAGAATCCATTCTCTCCATGCAATCATTATTTTATTTAACTTAATAGTCTCTACGTTGAGTGAAGTACCATGCCGTGGATCATGGTCATTCAGAATGAGTACTTTCGTACGGGGTACGATATGCACAACTCTACAATGATACCAGTACGGTCAGGTTGTAGGTCTTACATAGCGTAATGCAACAATCAAAACTAACCACGAAGTAATCATGCCTTGACCATAAAGTACACATGCTTCTTTGGTAAGATAAATAAATAATAAATGAATTGAAGCCTGCATGTGCCTGTATGCTAATATTCGGGATTAGCCAGTCGATTTCAATAGTTCATAATTAATATGAATGTGTCTCATTCATTCAATTCAAAAAGACGACTAGCCAGTCTCTTAGTTCCAACTAGGAACGCATGATCAATTATTAGTCAAGGTCACAATCATTATCAATGGTGACAAGGCATGAAAGTCAACGAGTATTTAGTGGGGTCGAGTCTACAACTCTCAGGGTTTAATTCCAGTAAATCGGGGTATCTATAACTCAATTCACGACACATGGTATATCCCACGTAACAATCTATATTTAACAAAAATATTAACATATCATGATTATATCAAGTTTATGCTCAAGTCAGGCTACGCTCAAGTCAGGCTACGCTCAAGTCAGGCTACGCTCAAGCCAGGCTACGCTCAAGCCAGGCTACGCTCAAGTCAGGCTACGCTCAAGTCAGGCTACGCTCAAGTCAGCGTATGCAAGACATACGTCTCCAAGAGGCAGCGTATGTACTCCATACGACTCCTCATCAAGACAGCGTATGCAAGTCATACGCCTCCAAAAGGAAGCGTATGGACTCCATACGACTCCTCTTCAAGGCAGCGTATGTACTCCATAAGACTCCTCATCAAGGCAGCATATGCAAGTCATACGCCTCCAAAAGACAGCGTATGAGTCAGACTGTGCTACGCTAAAGAGTGCACGCAGCTCAGTGGCGCAAGCTAAAAAGCTCGCGCACACTGCTCACTGTCTTCTCCAAATCAGCAAGAACTCCATGGTTTGAACCCAAAGCTTCAAAAGTCCATAACTTAGTCAAAATAAGTCCAAATCTAACTTTTCAAAGGTCAAAATTGGGTAGAATAAAATTCTCTACAACATGTGACCATCAAAACTTGAAAACAAAGAAGTTTGATAGATCAAAACCATCAAAATCCAAAAATAACTAATTTCTAGATCTACATAAAATAAAACTTCAAAACAAAAAATGCCAAGTTCTAAACTCTCTTAGAATCACAAGGAAAAGAGAATGGAACCATAAAAATGGGTTTTCATGTGGAAGCAAGATGTACTTGCCTATGAGTTGGTAGGTAGAGGGAGTTATGAAGAAGAAGAAGAGTAAATGAGAAGGAGAAGTAATGAAGAGAGAGAAAGGATTGGGGCTTTAAATGGTGATGGTAGGTTTGGTTCATGATGAACCACCATAACCCGAAAACAAACCAACCTAGGCCAAACCTAAAGTAAGCTAAAGCAGAGAATAAAAGTAGAAAGTAAAATACAGAAAATTAATTGCAGGAAATCAATTAACATGAATTTAAAGAGATTTAAATACAAAACAATACATGATAAATATTTAAATAAATATATTAAAGTAGTACATGTATTAAAATACGTATTCTGGGAACGGGGAGTGACATCTCTACCCTCCTTAGAAAAATTTCGTCCTCGAAATTTCAAATCCAAGCAGGATAGGAATATCAAGGCCAAACTAGTACAAGCAATTTAAGTAAGCAATCATTTTACAATGTCCATAGCAAGTAACATATCTATATTTAACAATCTACGATATCAAGTAATTTCTACTCATAGGGCGACTAGCATGCGGAGTTAAGACAATCAAGGTACACGTGAAGAAATATACCTTGTGAGTCAAACAGATGTGGATACCGTGATCGGATATCATGCTCACGTTCCCACATTGACTCTCCTAATGAGTGATGACCCCAAGCAACCCGGACATGACTAATTGTTCGGTTCTTGAGTATCTTTTCTCTTCGGTCCAAAATAGACACATGCTGTTCCTCATAAGACAGGTTGGTATCAACAACCAGCTCAGAATGATCAAGGATATGGCTTGGGTCCGATACATACCTTCGCAGCTGAGATACATGAAACACGTCATGTACCTCTCGTAACGAAGGCGGAAGGGATAAACGATAAGCAACATCGCCCACCCTATCAAGGATAATAAATGGGCCCACGTACCGCGGACTCAACTTCCCGCGAACGCCAAATCTAATGACCCCACGGGTAGGTGAGATCCGTAAGAATACGTGGTCTCCAAGAGAAAACTCTAGCGGCCTACGATGCTGGTCCGCCCAATGACGATGTCGATCCTGCACAACCCGAAGTTGTTCTCTAATTCCTTTAACCAATTCAACTGTCTGAACAATCATTTCCGGGCCTAACATCTTTCTGTCCCCGATATCATCCCATGCTAGTGGCGACCTACACTTCTTACCATATAGTGCCTCAAATGGCGCCATCCGGATACTGGCTTGATAACTGTTGTTATATGAAAACTCAACTAAGTGCGGGTAGCTTTTCCAAGATCCTCCAAAATCTAGGGTACAAGCTCGCAACATATCTTCCAAAGTCTGAATTGTCCTTTCTGATTGGCCGTCCGTCTGTGGATGGTAAGCCGTACTAAATTTTAACTTGGTGCCTAAACTACGATGTAAGCTCTTCTAAAAATGTGACGTAAAATGGGTATCTCTGTCTGACACAATACTGACAGGAACTCCATGCTGCCTGACTATCTGCTGTATGTACAACTCCGCCAACTTTTCTGTAGATTATCCTACTCTGAAAGGAAGAAAGTGTGCTACCTTCGTAAGCCGATCTACTATCACCCAAATAGCATCTTTACCACTTGGTGATCTCGGTAAACCGGTCACAAAATCTATTGTAATGTGTTCCCACTTCCATTCCGGGATAGAAAGCGGTTGTAATAATTCAGCTAGCCTCTGCTGTTCTGCCTTTACTTGCTGACATATCAAGCAATGGGAAACAAACCTAGCTATCTTTCTCTTCATCCCGTTCCACCAGAAGTGCTGCTTGATATCTTGGTACATCTTGGTCCCTCCAGGATGTATAGAATACTGAGAACTGTGAGCTTCTGTCATAACTTTCTGTCTGATATCTCCACTAGGTACACATAGACGTGATCCAAACCTAAGCGTACCATCTTCATGGATTTATATCTCTTTTCTGAGCCCTGACTCATATTCTGCCCTAAGCTTTTGAATCCTTGGGTCCTGTGCCTGGGCTGCCTTGATCCTGCCTACCAAGTCGGATTGAACTTGTAGACTCGCCAGAATTCCTATATCATTAGGAAGTATAACTTCGATGCCCATCTCCTGAAGGTCTTCTAAGATGTGCTTCTGCGTTGTCAATATAAATGCACCGCCTCTTCTGTTGAGAGCGTCTACTACCACATTAGCCTTGCCTGGATGATACTGAAGCTCCACGTCATAATCCTTGATCAGCTCTAACCATCTTCTCTGCCTCATGTTCAGCTCCTTCTGAGTAAAGATGTACTTCAGACTTTTATGGTCTGTGTACATGTCCACTCGGTCACCATATAAGTAATGTCTCCATAGCTTCAAAGCAAATACTACTGCCGCCAACTCCAAATCATGAGTTGGATAATTTTTCTCGTGGTCTCGAAGTTGCCTAGATGCATACGCTATCACCTTCCCATGTTGTATAAGGACACATCCAAGTCCTTTACCTGACGCATCACAATATACAGTAAAACCTCCGGGCCCAATTGGCAATGTAAGGATAGGTGCTGATGTCAACTTCTGCTTCAGATTCTCAAATGATGCCTGGCATTCTGCCGACCAGACGAATGGTACATCCTTTCGTGTCAAACGGGTCATGGGTGCTGAAAGTCTTGCAAAACCTGATACAAACCTTCTGTAATATCCTGCCAATCCCAAGAAACTCCGTACATCAGTTACGGTCTTGGGTACTGGCCAACTCTCTACTGCTTCTATCTTCTTGGGATCCACTGCTACTCCAGCTCCTGATATGATGTGACCCAGAAATGAAATGTGGTCTATCCAGAACTCACACTTGCGGAGCTTGGCATACAACTGGTTCTCTCTTAGTACCTGCAACACTTTCCTGAGGTGGTCTTCATGCTCCTCTTCACTAGCAGAGTATACGAGAATGTCGTCGAGAAATACCACGACAAACTGATCTAAATATGGCATAAAGATGCGGTTCATCAAATCCATGAATATAGCTGGAGCATTGGTCAAACCAAACGACATTACTAAGAATTCATAATGTCCATACTTCGACCTGAATGCTGTCTTGGGAATGTCTTCCTTTCGAACCCTCACTTGATGGTACCCTGAACGAAGATCTATCTTGGAGAAAACTCTAGCTGTGCTCAACTGGTCAAACAAGTCGTCGATCCTGGGTAGTGGGTACTTGTTCTTTACTGTCACCGCGTTAAGCTTTCTGTAATCGATGCATAATCTGGATGATCCATCCTTCTTCTCCACAAGTACCACTGGTGCTGCCCATGGTGATATGCTAGCTTGGATAAACTTCTTCTCCTTCAATTCCTCTATGTGCTGATACACCTTGGCCTGCTCCGAATCCGCCATTCTGTAAACCTGATCTGATATTGGTTTAATTCCAGGTGCCAATTCTATGCTGAACTCAATATCTCTAACCGGTGGTAGACCTGGAAGTTCTTCGGGAAACACGTCTAGAAATTCTTCAACTACCTTCGGAACTTGAACTTCTTCCATTGCCGTTATTACTCCCTGCTCTTGCTGAGTTGCCTCTGATCTGACTAAGGTGAATTTTTTCATGCCTGGAATATCAAAAGATACACTCCCACTACGACAATCTATTATCGTATGACTGTCTTTCAGCCAGTCCATACCTAAGATAACGTCGAAATTTCCAACAGGAAATTCTATCAACTGGGCGGGTAAGGAATGCCCGCAAACTACAATACTACACGCTAGAATAACTCTACTAACTCCTACGAGCCCATTGCCAGTGAGTATATTCAACCTCCCTAGCAATGCCTCGAACTCCATTCCTAGCCGTGTCACAAATTGTGCAGATATAAATGAGTGTGATGCTCCTGAATCAAACAATGCTACTGCGGGATATGAGCCGACGAGAATGTTACCTGCCACAACATCTCCCGATGTTAATGCCTCCTCCAAGGACAGTATGAATGCCTGCCCTCGACCTCCTTGCTGGTTTCCATGCGGTGGCCTAGTCTGGTGCTGCTGCTGGCCCCTGCCTTGATGATGCTGGGGTGGTCTATGCTGGTGTTGCTGCATCGACGGTCCTTGCTGTCGAAACATCTGAGCCTGTGGCATTAACGGACGCTGGACCAATGGTCTTACTGCTACCGCTGGTCCTCGATACTGCCCTGCCCCTGGTGCTGGCAGAGCAGGAAACTGTTGCCTTGGTCCTCCTGACCTCGAATTCATGGAACATATGGTAACCCGATGATCTGGATTTCCACATATCAAACACAGTCCGTTTAATGCCCGACACACATCTCTAGTGTGCCCCATCTTTCCACAATAAGTACAGCCCGCTGGGGGTTGCTGGTTCTTCTTCTGTTGCTGCTGCTGCCTGGGTGGTGGTGCTGGCCCTCGCATTGCCACATCGTGAATGCGAATGCCAAGGGATGGTGCTGTTGTTTGGGGCGCTGCTCCCCCTCCTCCTTCAATCTGACTGTGAGATCTCTTCTGACCTTCAGTCCTTACTGTGATCCTCTGAATGGTGATCTCATGCCTTCGGGTTGCCGTCAATATCTTATCAAAAGTCTGGTAATTGTGTCCCTCTATCAATTGCAAGAGCTCAAGATGAAACCCTTGCTGAAACCTCATAGCCCTCTGGCGCTTCGTCGCTACCATCTCTGGGGCAAACCTACTCAATCTGCAGAACTCCACTGCATAAGCATCTACCATCTTGCCGGCCTGCTTGAGGTTGATAAACTTCTGTTGTAGCTCAAACTGTGCCACAACTCCATAGTACTTTGTCTTGAATCTTGCTGTAAAATTGTTCCAAGCCACAGGACGTCTGATGCCTATCTCCTCTGATTCCCACCAATCACGTGCGAGATCCTGAAGTAACAACTTCACATGATCCACACGTTCTTCTGCCGGTACCTTAGCCGCCGTCAAAATAGCCTCAATATCCTTAATCCATGCATCTGCTGAGATGGCATCCTCCGTTCCTTCAAAACGGCGGGGATTGAACTTGTAAAATCTGGTTGATACTCCAAAATTCGGCCTTATCCCTCTTTTCAAAGCTGTCTGTAACCCTTGGTTGAGTAGTACGTTCTGCTCTTGCAACTGAACGTGCATGCGCTGTTGGGCTAACATCTGATGTTGTTGAGTAGCCATCATCCCTCTCATGATTTCTAGAAGAGCCAGTGTATCCATTCCCGCAGGGGTAGGTAGAACTGTTGGTGGTGGTGGAACATCCGGATACTGCGATCCAGCTGCTGCTTCCACTATCACTTCTTCCTGGATAGTCTCTTGAGTTAGTACCGGCCCTTGTTGCTGACCAACATGGTTAGGTTGTCCATGTTGCTGTCCAGCTCTGACAGGTGCGGACGAGGTGCCCCTAAGAAAAGGGACAAGAGAAAAATCAAACGACCGGACAGGAAGGATCAATGAAGTCAAAGGATACTGGAATGTCAAGATGGAGTTAAGAACCAACGAATCATGAGATCAAGGGAGAACATGTGTGATTTGAGACATCCTATAAATTAAAACACCCCACAAGTCTAGAACCAGACCTGTATGGGCCACCACTAAAACCTTGTCACGCCCCAGAACAAGAATACTGGAGAGCGGGGGAATGACTCAGCCCGCTACGTATTACGGGTAGATGAATACCGTATAATACGATCAATGCTATCTACAAGACGAGGGGGTGCATACTACATGAAAGTCTCCCTATGGTCATTTTACTTCTATTGTCTCAATCATTCAAACAAGAAACAGAAATAGAGAACATGTGAGAATAAGCAGTAAGACGTCCCAAACGCTCAGTCAAAATGTTCTTGATATCTGGCTTTACAAAATACAGCCAGATGACGTAGTAAGTATACACAATTGTTAGCAGCTGCAGCCTGATTTAGTTACAATTATGCAAAAGTAGGTACAAGACAATCCGACTAACATGTCGGTGCCAAACGGCAAAGTATAAAGTAGATAACAAAACGGACGGGGAAGTAAGAAACCCACTCGAGTCCTTCTGCGATCATCCCTCTAGTGTTGACCATCTTGGAGGTAGAAGTAAGCTGGATCCTCAGGGACCGACTCTAAATCTGGCCATGCAAAACCAGAGAGGTTAGACCTCTAATAGCAAGTATCCCAAGGGAGCACGATATGAGGAATGAAGCCAGTAATAAGAGAATATGATAATAGATCTCTGCGATCTACTAGGACTCACACAACATCACGACACTTCGAACCAACCTCCCAACCAAATAAGGACAGAAGTTGGCCTGTCATGTCCTGACATTCTGATCATCTCATTTAAGTAACAGAGTAGGTACAGTACACAAACAAATCAATTTAAACGGCCAGGCAACTACTATGGCTTGCTATTGTGAGTCCCAAGTTATCCTGGAATTATGAAATAAAGGATTTCTCAGTTCTTACTATGCGCAAGCAAGGCTAGTTTACCCAGTCAATCAATTACGCCAATCATGAATTAGACGAGTCCCAGCGGGACGCCCATCATTAATATACAATATTCAATAGATAATATAACCAGATACCGCTCCCTGCCCGTGTGGCAGATTTACAGTATCTGTGGGGACCAACCGGCTTGTCGGGCACTACTAGTCCCAAGAGGGCTGCCATGTAAGAACTCGGGAATCCATTCTCTCTATGCAATCATTATTTTATTTAACTTAATAGTCTCTACGTTGAGTGAAGTACCATGCCGTGGATCATGTTCATTCAAAATGAGTACTTTCGTACGGGATACGATATGCACAACTCTACAATGATACCAGTGCGGTCAGGTTGTAGGTCTTACATAGCGTAATGCAACAATCAAAACTAACCACGAAGTAATCATGTCTTGAACATAAAGTACACATGCTTCTTTGGTAAGATAAATAAATAATAAATGAATTGAAGCCTGCATGTGCCTGTATGTCAATATTCGGGATTAGCCAGTCGATTTCAATAGTTCATAATTAATATGAATGTGTCTCATTCATTCAATTCAAAAAGACGACTAGCCAGTCTCTTAGTTCCAACTAGGAACGCATGATCAATTATTAGTCAAGGTCACAATCATTATCAATGGTGACAAGGCATAAAAGTCAACTAGTATTCAGTGGGGTCGAGTCTACAACTCTCAGGATTTAATTCCAGTCAATCGGGGTATCTATAACTCAATTCACGACACATGGTACATCCCACGTAACAATCTATATTTAACAGAAATATTAACATATCATGATTATATCAAGTTTATGCTCAAGCCAGGCTACGCTCAAGTCAGGCTACGCTCAAGTCAGGCTACGCTCAAGCCAGGCTACGCTCAAGCCAGGCTCCGCTCAAGCCAGGCTACGCTCAAGTCAGGCTACGCTCAAGTTAGGCTACGCTCAAGTCAGGCTACGCTCAAGTCAGCGTATGCAAGACATACGTCTCCAAGTGGCAGCGTATAGACTCCATATGACTCCTCTTCAAGGCAGCGTATGTACTCCATATGACTCCTCATCAAGGCAGCATATGCAAGTTATACGCCTCCAAAAGGCAGCGTATGCACTCCATATGACTCCTCTTCAAGGCAGCGTATGTACTCCATACGACTCCTCATCAAGGCAGCGTATGCAAGTCATACGCCTCCAAAAGGCAGCGTATGAGTCAGACTGCGCTACGCTAAAGAGCGCGCACAGCTCAGTGGCGCAAGCTAAAAAGCTTGCGCACACTGCTCACTGTCTTCTCCAAATCAGCAAGAACTCTATGGTTTGAACCCAAAGCTTCAAAAGTCCATAACTTGGTCAAAATAAGTCCAAATCCAACTTTTCAAAGGTCAAAATTGGGTAGAATAAAATTTTCTACAACATGGAACCATCAAAACTTGAAAACAAAGAAGTTTGATAGATCAAAACCACCAAAATCCGAAAATAACTAATTTCTAGATCTACATAAAATAAAACTTCAAAACGAAAAATGCCAAGTTCTAAACTCTCTTAGAATTACAAGGAAAAGAGAATGGAACCATAAAAATAGGTTTTCTTGTGGAAGCAAGATGTACTTGCCTACGAGTTGGTAGGTAGAGGGAGTTATGAAGAAGAAGAAGAGTAAATGAGAAGGAGAAGTAATGAAGAGAGAGAGAAAGGATTGGGGCTTTAAATGGTGATGGTGGGTTCGGTTCATGATGAACCACCATAACCCGATAACAAACCAACCTAGGCCAAACCTAAAGTAAGCTAAAGCAGAGAATAAAAGCAGAAAGTAAAATACAGAAAATTAATTGCAGGAAATCAATTAACATAAATTTAAAGAGATTTAAATACAAAACAATACATGATAAATATTTAAATAAATATATTAAAGTAGTACATGTATTAAAATATATATTCTGGGAACGAAGAGTGACAGCATTTTAGTGGCTGTATCGTAGTAGAATCGAAGGGAGCGCCTCCTGACTGAGACGGCTTCTTTCGGGTCCTCTGGGAGAATTTCGTAGACAGCAAAGTCGATGAACGGGAATCTCCAGTCTCGGATATTAACACCGGCACTGGTTGACATGGCATGGGCCACTCGTGAGCACATGTTGTTTTTAGGACAGACCAAGTCTCTACCCACCACTGTGACGTAGTATTGAGTCCCGAAGGGTGCTGCCAATGAGGCTGCGAGGCCAGCCAGAGCATCAGCCTCCAGATTTTGTAGACGAGGTACGTGTTCGATGAAGAAACCGATGAAGGTTGAAAAGATGTTCAATGCAACTTCATGGTAGGGGACCAGATCTTCATGATGAACCTCGTATTGCCCTCTGATCTGGTTTACGACGAGTTTTGAGTTGCCATAGGCTTCCAAATGATTCACCCCCAGCTGTTGTACCAGCTGGAGTCCCATAATGAGCGCAGTGTACTTAGCAACATTGTTGGAGCACGGCTTTGAAAGGGAGTAAGCACGCTGGATGACCAGCTGATCGGGAGAGACTAATACCACCTCCACTCCAGCTATAATTTGGCCTTTGGGGCCTGTTCTCGAAGTGCCATCGAAGAACATCTGCCAGACGGAGCCTTTTTCGGTGATGTTTGATTCCTGGACCTCATCCGGGATGTCTTCGTAGAGTTTTGAGGACTCTGGGATGGGGTGTGCAGCTAAGAAGTCGACTAGAGCTTGACCCTTAACAGCTTTTTGTGGAACAAACACCATATCGTATGGCGTTAGCAAGATCGCCCATGTGGCAAGCCGGGAGTTTAATGATCCTGGCTTCGTCATGAGGACTCTGAGCGAATTGACTCGAGAAATGACATGAATTGTCTGGCCCGAGACATAATGATGAGTCTTTTGGATGGCAAATACCAGAGTCAAGCACTCCTTTTCAACGGGGTTGTACCGATGTTCGGCCCCGATCAGAGTTCGACTGAGGTAGTAGATTGCTTGCTCATAGCCTGTATCACTGTTCTGAGCTAGCAGAGCGCCGAAGGAATGATCCATGGCACGGACGTAGAGGAGAAATGGTTTGTCGGCGACTGGTGCTACCAGGACTGGCGGGCTTGTCAAATAAGCCTTGATGTCGTCGAAAGCCTTTTGGCACTCCTCTGTCCAGACATAAGAGACTCCCTTCTTCATGAGCTGAGTGAAGGGTTGACATTTTCCAAAAAGGTTTGCTATGAACCTCCGGATATATGCCAGACGCCCCTGTAGGCCTCGAAGTTCTCGAAGGTTCTTTGGAGGGTCCATATCGAGGATGGCTTTGGTCTTCTCGGGATCGACATGAATGCCTTTAGCCGTGATGATGAAGCCCAAAAACTTTCTGCTAGAAACCCCTAAAAAGGATTTAGCGGGGTTCAACTTGAGCTGGTGCGCCCGCATGAGATCGAAGACTGTCTTGAGGTCTTGCAGGTGATCTTCTTTAAGACGGCTCTTGACTGCGATGTCATCAACATAGCATTCGACTGTCTTGCAAAGATGCTGACGGAAAATGGTGCTCATAGCTCGTTGGTATGTCGCACCAGCATTCTTCAAGCCGAAGGGCATCACTGTATAGCAGAAAACACCTTTCGAAGTCCTGAATGACGTATGTTTTGCGTTATCGGGGAACATCTTGATCTGGTTGTAGCCTGAATATCCATCCATAAAAGACATACGTTCGAAGCCACATGTGTTATTGATCATCACGTCAGTGATTGGAAGTGGGAATTCGTCCTTCGGGCAAGCAGAGTTGAGATCCCTGAAGTCGATACAAACTCGTATTTTCCCATTCTTCTTGGTGACAGGGAAGACGTTGGCTACCCAATCTGGGTGTTGTTCTTCACGGATGAAGCCGCTGGTCAAGAGCTTGTCCACCTCCTAATCAATGGCGTTCATGATGTCCGGACGGAAGCGTCGCTGTTGTTATTTGATAGGCTTGGCATCATGTAAGATGTTCAGCCTATGCATCGTGATCTGGGGGTCAAGTCCCGACATATCTTCGTAACTCCAGGCGAAGACATCAATATACTCTTTAGCCAGCTGGATTAAAGATTCTCGGTCTTCTCCTTTTAGGCTTTTGCTGACGAAGATGGGTTTGGAAGAAGATCCATCCCCAAGGTCGATCTGCTCGACCTCGTCTTCGGTAGAAGGTTCACGTAGTTCAAAACGAGACTCCCACTGTTCTCCCAGGCATTGAGCCCAAGGTTCTTCTTCAAAGAATTTTGGCGTTTGGCCTTCATCTTCTTGAGGTTATGCTAATATCATGTTGGCTGACAGCACTTTCTTGAAGACTGATCCGATGCTGGTATCAGAATCCCAGGTTGATGCTTCGGACGAATGAGAATGTTCTACCACCTCCGCGTCTGAACTCTCAGGAGTTGACGGTGGTGTGACATAGCCTACCCCCCGTCGAGTTCTATTGTAGTAGTCCTGCGGCTTTCCTTTAGGTGTTGGAAGCTGGAGAAAAATACGTCGACCCTTGCCGTAGTTCAGGCCTTTGTTGCTTTTTAGGTCGTAACCCATCTTTTGAATGAGGTACTTTGCCTTGTCCGTGTACCGATAGACTTGTATTCTGCCGGTATCTAGTTCTGGCTCGAGTGGCGGGAGGTCTTGATGACGCTCAACTTTGTCGAGGATGATGGATTCTCCGTCTCTCTTCCATGGCGGGACTATGTAACAGACCCCTTGGGATGGGACTACTCGATTTACATGATGGACGGTCGTTATTTATGTTTACAACGACCGTAGAGCGTTATCTAATGTATACATGGCATTCCAATGTGGAAGACTAGAATAATTAAAAGACACTCTATTATTGATGAAATGCGAGATTTTATCCAGCGGAATTACATTGTCCAGAGAGGGTTCATCTACATCAGCAGAGATATATTCCCCTAGCTCTTCATCTGTGAGTACTGGAGTAGGATTGGGAGAGTCCACCACAGCATTGGTCTTTGAGTCCGAGAGGACTATGCAGGCCTTTTCTGGCAGCTTGGATGGCGGCGGCTTGCCTTTAAGACGCACCTTCAAAGGTGCCTCCACTGTACCTCCGGTGATTGGCGCCTTCCCCTGTAGTTTTGCCACAAGGGGAGCTGATGTTTGAGGCGGCATTCCCTTGAGCCGTATCTTCAGGGGAGCTTCAGGAGCAGCTGGTGCTTTCCCGGGCAGTTTGATGCTCATGGGAGGCAACTTCTGAGGCGGTTTGCCTTTGAGTCGGATCTTCAAAGGAGCGTCGGGAGTGATCTCAGGCTCCATGTCCGGCTCTGCTGCCGTTTCTGCCTCATCGTCAGCATCATCGCCTTCCTCCACGTTAGGTGACTTGTACATGTCGGAATCGGTGAAGTAGGCTTCAATCCCTTTGAAAGGGTCGATGTCCGCGAACTCCGTCCGGATGACGTTGTTGGTGGACACATACTTCATACATTGGTGGAGCATGGATGGCACCACCATGTACTCATGCAGCCATGGACGACCCAACAGGAGGTTGTAGTTGACGTCGGCGTCCACGACATAACAAGTCACCTCAGTTCTGAGGTTACCGATATGGTATTTTAGTCGTATCTTGCCCAGTGGCTCGCTTTTGCTAGCATTGAATCCACTGATAGTTGTATTGGAAGGCGCCAACCGGTACATTGGGATCTCCAGTGTTGAGAGCAACGTCTTCGGGATGATGCTGAGGGAAGACCCCGGATCGATCTGAATTCGCTTCACCTTGACTGAACCGATATACCCTGTATAATACAGCGGCCTGTTGTGTCGGTTGTGCTTGAGCAGTATGTCCAGTTGGATGAAGGTTATATTAGGGATAACCTCATCCACACAGTGGCAGTGCGTGCATGCAATTGGAAGATCTTCAGGCTGCTTGACCTGACTAATGAAGGACTCAGGATCCTTCAGGGCTTCACAGAGAGCTTCGCGAATGTCTTTGGAAAGACGAAGGAGCTCAAATAGAGGAAGGCGGGCAGGAGTACTGGCCAGTTGTGCCAGTATGTCGAAGTTGTGGGGATTGGGTAGCCCCGAAGCATTCTCCTTTCGCAGAGGCCTATCGAAGCGGGCTTCTATCTGCTTCTGCTTTTTGGCTGCTGGAGGCTTAGACGGGCCCTCCTCCTGGACAGCAGGGACGGTGCTGGGAGGCACCACCTCGCGTCAGCTTCGTCGGGTTGGGCGTTCAGTTGTGAACGCGTCTGTACAGGAAGTGCCTCTTCCGCTGAGGAAGAGACCATACGGCAAGACTTGATCTTCCTGCCCTTGGATTTGGAGGTAGGGCGTACCTCCGGTTGAGTCACCTCGGAGACAAGATCAGGATGAACCCATAGGATCTCTCCCCAAAATGTTGTGAGTGGGATGAGTCCACTCACATTGTCACGAGTAGGTGGTAAGTTAACCACCTCCATTGTCATCTTAGGGATGGGGACGACGCCATCTTGTGTTGTAGTTGGCGGCAGGGTGCCGAACTGGAGTGAAACCACATTGGCTGACACCGTCTTCTCCTCATAGTCGACGGAGATTACATCCGTATTGATCATGCGCTGGATGTAATTCTTGAGGACATAGCAGTCCTTGGTTGGGTGTCCGACAAACCGATGGTAGTAACAGTACCTCGGATTGTCCACTTTTCTAACCTCGTCGGGATGCTTCGGGTCCGACATCTTGATCTTGTCACCCTGCTTCAGTATCTCAAAGAGTTGCAGGGTGTCTTCGTCGTTGAACGAATAAACCTTCTTTGGCCTTGGTGCAAGTGGAGGCTTCTGGGTAGGTGCTGACGCACCTTTTGAGGGATTGACAGTCAACGCCTGTTTCCCCTTCGTCTCTCGTCCGGGGTTGTTGGCTGCAGGCCGTTTTCCCTTGTCCTCAAAGGAAGGGAAACTGACTCCCAGAAGACGAGCATTGGGCGCCTTCTTTTCTGCGGCTTCTGCTTCAATGATCAATGAGCTCCAGTCGGAAGGAGGAGTAGAGTTGAGCCAGAGTTTGATTGCAGGCAGCATGTTCATGCTACAGGAGGAGAGAAGTGCATGTTCTGGCATGCCCGGAGGCAGTCTAAAGCAGGCCTGGCGGAAGCGTTCGATGAACAGTCGAACCGTTTCCTTCTCCTTCTGGCGTATCTCTATAAGGAACGCCATTGTCATGTCCTTTTCGTCGTCATAGAAACGGTCGAGAAAAAGGCACGTGAGGTCGTCGAAGGAGGATATGGAATTGTCGGGGAGGCTGCAGTAACAGTCGTACGCTACTCCCTTCAGTGCCCCGAGAAATATGCTGGTGAGTAGCGCGTCCTCCTTCGGAAGATGTCCCGTCTGAGACTGGAAGTACGTCAGATAGCGACGAGGAGAGTCCTTATCGTCGTATGCGTCAGTGTTTGTGGTTTATACTTAGGAGGATAAACCACTTTGTTCCAGTCGAGGGGATAAGGCTGGGGAATCCCCATCTTTTGGCGCTCCTCTTGTCTCGTCTTGGACTCAAAGCGCTCGCGCAAGTCCCTGATCATCTCGACCACGTCTTCCGTGGAGCTGGAAGTCGGGAAAGGTGGTACCACCTGCAGTTGAGCATTTGAGGGCTCCGATGTTCGAGGTGCTTCTCGGCGATCCGTATCCAAGGATACCCGTTGAAGGGGTACACTTGATTCTCCATTGGCCCCTGGGTCGGGACCGGTATAAGGTGTCTTCGCCAAAGCAGACCGTATCTCAAATACTGCTTGAGTCAGTATTTGCATGGAGGCAGAGAGGGTTTTGAGTCCTCCTTCTAATGTGTCCATACGTTGGACGAGGTCTGGTGGCGGTGCATCAGACTCGGAATCACCCCCAGCTATGTATACTGTCATGACACGGCTGGAAGGGATGGATCGGTTGAGGCTTTACTCTCGGCTTCACTCTGTAGGGGAGTTGCCTCTCCTGGAGATCCGTCCTGGCCACCCCCGGCTATGTTCTGGAGAACATTCTCGACGGGAGCATCTGCAAGGGCCTGATTACCCTTGGTTCCGTCTTGAAGGACTTCTTCGTCCCCGAGACTCAGATCCGTGGGAGCTAGACTACCCCTGGCTGTGTTTTGGGGGACACCCTCGTCTTGAAGGACAGGGGCTAGACAACCCCCAGCCATGTCCGGGAGGTTGACTTCGAGAATATCGGCCCCAGTTGTACTTTGGAAGACACCTTCGTCTTCGGAAGGAGGCTCCACCAGGGTCTGACTACCCCCAGTTTCTTCCAAGAGCTTCTTTCTCCCCCGAGTGCCTTCGAACACTCCGGAGGACGAGACACTTGTCTTGGTTTTCCTCGGCTAGCTCTTGGACGAGGACAAGGAATTGCCAGTCGTCTTTCGGACTGACGAAGAGTTAGAGATCACGTTGCATAAAGCAACCCTTGCCTCTTCTTTTGTTGACACCTTCTTCCCGAGGTAACGTCGGAGGGGTGTCGATGATTGCAGCCGCTAGAACACTGACTGCCTTGGTGGGACTGCCGCCTTGCAACAGCGGTTGATGGTGACCACAGTACAAGTGTGCCCTATGAGGGGCATATCGTGCTTGTCAGCCGACTCTCCTGATCGGCGCTTGTGAGTGATCACGTTGCGTAGATCGTTGGAGGAGAGTGCCATCTTCGCACCCCCTTCAGGTGCATGGCAAGGCCAAGCGCCGGGGTGGTCAAGTGAATGCTGCTCCCCCTGATCTAACACCAAACAGGCATCTTGATCAGTAGTGGGGGAACAACATTTGAAGTGACTTGAACGGACCTCGGACGCACAACCAGAGGAGGCGCGGGAGTTCAAGACCACTGGATTTGCCTTACTCGGCTTGATTGTGCACGCAATAGATGCGCCCAAGCGAGACAAGGACATTGAAGGTCGGCTCGTTTCTGGCGCAGAAGTACCTGAGTCGACCTTATACAGCTTACCATCAGCAGCGCGCATGATTGTGAGCGCATGCTTCTGGCTCGCTGCTGGCATAGCACGTTTGGGACGCATGGCCCGTGCTGCCTTGGATTTCTTCGTACCAGTTCGCTGGGACGCATAGTACTCAGAATCCAAATTCTCCTCGCCATTACAGCGAGTGAGTCTGTCAAAGACAGAGACCTTCTGTGGCACATCAGAGGTGATACGTGGGGCATTGGCTGCGCCCCTGCTCCGTCGACGCATCTTCTTCGCCTGAAAGAGAGATGGCTGGGAAATATGGTCAGCCGCACGTTTTTCTAAGAGATACGCTGCACCGGTGGGAGCATCTTGGTTGCTGAGGACGTCAGCAGGATGGGAAGGCTGGATTGGCGCATCCCCTTCGGTGGTGGTGCCAGAGGCGTCGACCTTGCGTACCCAGACTCGGCGGGTCTTCTTCGGCTTTGGCAGCTGCTTCGAAGGACTCGCACTTCCTTCAGAGATGAACTCCTCATACGCCTGTTAATTGAGGCGTACGACCTGCGTCTTGTGGGTGGAGCCCACCTTCACATCGTCGGATTACGACACAGCTTTCTCGGTGGAGGAGAAAGAGGTCCCCAGCAGAGTCGCCAGCTTGTTTGCCATTAAAATTCTTTTATTGTAAATTTCAAAACAAACAGAACAGTGTTACAATATAGGACTTAGACGTAGTCCTTGGAGTACACTTTTGTTTATCTGGGTCCCTTGTGCCGATGGAGTGAGTGGTAATACGTTGACTCCGTTGACGATCTGACGACGATTATCGGTTCTCTGAAGGTCTGGATTGCCCTGGGTGCTGGAGCTTGCTGAGAGGAGAAAGACGTTGAGTGTCTGTATCTGCCTCTCTGGTGGTGTGTTTTTTGTTTCTTTCGTTCGTTTGTGCGTGGATGAGAAGGAAATGATCCCTCTATTTATAGCTTTGCAGGCTGGCTGCTTATGTGCGCATATATAGGATACGCCTGGACGCAGGAACGCCACGTGGTGATTGCTGATGGAGGCGTATGGATGCTGCGCCCTGATTGAGGGGTTGAATTCTTTATACTGCTGTTGTGAGCTGGCACGTAGCAGAGAAGGAGATCTTTCTATTGCTGAGATCTTGGGTGAGTTGAGTCAAAGGACACGTGTCATCGACCCATGGCTCGGAGATCTCGGATTTGATGGGGAGTGATCTGGTAGGATGCGACTGGGATTGGGCACATGACAAGACTTTGGCTCGTAATCTTTGGGAGTCACGAACCATTCGGGGTGCATGACTTTTGAGGCGCATGCAAGGCTTCAGTAGTGACTTAACTCCTGTCTTTCGGGATCAGAGAGAAGTCTGGGGCGTACGGCTTTTGAGGCGCATGCAGAGCTTCGGACGTATGCCGTGGAGGCGCATGTAAGTGGTTGGGCGACCACGTGGCTTGTAACCGTCGGAGGAAAGTAATGATGATGCTGACGTCGACGATGCTTCGTCTTCTGAAAAGCTGTTAAGTGTTCAGTCTTCGGGAAGCGTGCTGCCAACTCTGTTAGTTCAGCATTTAATGTTTTTGACATTCGATGAACAGCTGAGTTGGCGCATCGGTTGGCGTTCCACTAGACGTATAGGGACACATGGGGGCGCATCTCCCGTGATGTGCTTGGTGCTGAAGGGCGCGTCTGTGTGATGTGCTTGATGTTGAAGGGCGCGTCTGTGTGATGCGTGGTCTGGCCGGCGCATCCGCTTTGTGACACGTCTTTAATGGTGCGACTGTTACGATCTTCGAGAGCTTTAAATAGCCGTTTTGACTTGGCTGAATTCGAAGCGTCCGGTTCATCCAATGCAAATTTATTACACGGAATTCGAAGAGCCATCCACTTGGCGCATGGGTTTGATTTGCTCGGCCTATAAATAGTGGCATGGAGAGAGTTTGCTTCTCGTTCTCTCACGTTCTTCCGACATGAATTTGTTTATTCGGATGCATTCTGTTGATGAGATGCTCTCGAGGGTGAAGATGCGACGCAATGTCTTTATTGATGCACTCGAAGGTGACTGTTACATCCAAAAGTCGGAGTCGAGGGCTTCCGAGGCAGGCAGAAGGTGCCTGTTGCATCCAAAGATAGGGATGCATGAGCCTCGTCTCCGTCATGTGGGAAGAGCCACATATCGGAATTGCGGTGCTGTGGCTTTGGGGGCTCTTTCTTCCTTCAAAATGGGTGTCGTCCATTCTGGTTGTGTTGAAAGCTGCTCCTTTAGCCGCAATTTCGATTACGGTCTTCCTTCGCCTTTGGAGGCTCTTTCGAAACCTTTCCTGGCCACAGGTTGGCTTGTGGTGCTTTTCTCTTCCTCAGTTTGGGGAGCTCTTCCTCCAGCTAGAGGGTTGATTGCCACCCTCGTTCTGCTCAATAAATGCTTTATTAGTCGAAGCATTTAGACGACGATGAGCCTGGCTGGAAGAGCAATACATAACTGGGCTGCTGAAGGGATGCACATAACTGAGGATGCACATAACTGAACTGCTGAAAGGATGTGCCTTGCTGAGGCCGCATGGTGGGATGCGCCTGACTGGGGGCGCATGGTGATCGCTGCGTCTATTTGAGGGCGCATGGTGGCTGTTGGCTGTAGACTTAGGATCTTTTTTTTTGTAGAAATTCTCCTTTGTACAATCTTTTCTAGACATGTAATAGACTTTTATATGTAATAAAAAGTCCTCTTTCGATGTCCATATTTGTTATTTTTGCTGTGTAAAGTACTTTGTCCGAGCTCTGGCGCATGTAGTGTCTGGCGTATAGGACTTCTGGTTCTAAAATTCTATGCTTCTACACCCACACCCAAGGTTGCCTAGCATCCATCTAACCACTTAGGCAATATCCTAGACATTGACAACAGGGCAAACATAGGAAACCTGAGTACACACTAGCACCCTCCTTATGCATGATTATTGCCTAACATCTGGCTTAGCCCAGTGTATCAAATCGATAGAACAAAGGCACTCCAGTAGGGGATTGATGCTAGTAGGTTATGGAGACCTAGGTAGACAGGGGTATCACCAGCCTATAAGAGACAAGTGCATCCCTTTTCCTGTTACATGGTAACTGGTACCAGGGGCCGAGGTTGAGATATTAGATAGTTGAATGGGAAGGAGTAATCGGATACACAGCATTAAGGTGACCCAGGTGATGCAGTCACATGGATATCCCTGTTGGGTATCCAGGATTTCAGGGGGTGTGTATCATGTGACAGCTATGACAGGGAAGGCTAGGGACTGATGAGGAATAAACTCCAAATATCTCTGTGAAACAGTACAAACTGACCAGTCACTTATTTGGGTACTCGGTTCAATGAGAACTGAGTTGAGTGTATCAGTTAAGAACTGATATGGCTGAAAGGGTGTCCAACCTTGGGTTGATGTGAGAAAGGTTGGTTCATGCCCAACCATTAAATACCATTTAACAGTGTATTAAATATAGATATTGGACTATAGGAGCAATCCTTATTGGAATTTTTTTATAAACTGCCTATACTACCAGTTAATGAGATTTATGAATATAGTCACTAAAAAACAATGAAGGGGTATCCTAGGATGAGTCCACCAATAGGAAGTCATGTAGGCATGCCCTCAAGATACACAGTAAACTAGTTACATAGTACAAATTGGGTTTGGGCATTAGACAGTATTAATCCTATTTAGATAGACTTATTGAATTCTGATGTATTGTTTTCCATTGCTCTATAATTAGGTTTTGGGGATTTCGATTCGGAGTCTAACCCGTGCCAGCTGCTCAGGACCCCAGACGAGTACAGTTTATTGTTTGTTTTCAATATAGTTTTTTACTATACACCAGTATTTAGTCGATAGATATGTGATTTCAGTTTTATGTTGATTTTGTTCCTTGTTGTGTCGGGAGGGTGAAATACCAACGATGTGTGATCTGACTTTAGACTATGTTGACCGTGTTATTATTGCATTTATACCGTATAGACCATGTTTCTTTATTGCAGTATTTCGTGTAGACCGTGTAACTTTAGACCGTGTAGATAGTGTAGACCGTGTCGCATAATTGTCCCGAGACCGATTATATATCAAAGGTACTTCAGTCGGTCAGTTGGTGAGTATTTTATTGTATTTCATTTTCTGTTCTTAGTATTCAGTTTTATTCTATCCACTACTAAAATATCATCAAATAGCGACGTATATTAGCGACGGCAAGAAAATACGTCGCCAGTAGCGACACCTATATAAGCACGTCGCAGAACGTCGCTCACCAGCGACGTTCTGCGACATCAGTTTTTTACGTCGCTAAATAGCGACGTTCCGCGACATAATACAAATATATGTCGCCACAGTGTGATGTTTAGCGACATCATAAAGTGACGTCGCTAATTTATTTTACTTAGGGCACGCCGCTGCCTTTTTTCCCCCCACTCTCACTCGAAAATCCCAAAATTCTCATTTTCTCCCGCCCCCAACCCCCCGGCGACTCCCTCCCCCTCTGCGACTCCCTCCCACCTCCGGCGACCCACTCCCCCCCGGCGACTCCCTCCCCCTCCGGCGAGCTCCTCCTCCTCGAGATCTTCTCCTCCTCGAGCTCCTCCTCCCCCAATCCGAGCTCCTCCTCCTCTTCCTCAGGTAAACCCTAACCTAACTCCTCTCTTTCCTCCTCCTCCTCTCCCACGGACACACACACACACACACGGACACACACGGACACGGACACACACACACACAGACACAGACACACACACATACATACACGGACACTGACACACACACACACACACGCACACACAGACACAGACACAGACACACATACACACACGGACACGGACACGGACACACACACACACACATACACACGGACACGGACACTGACACACACACACACACACATACACACACGGACACTGACACACACACACACACACACACACACACACACACACAGACACATGCACACACACACATACACAGATTTATTCATAGTTTAAATGGTTTAAATTATGATTTAAATGCTAGATTTGATTCCTAGACATGTTTTTAATATATGTTAGTTTATATTTACATTGAGAATGGGTCGTTGAAAGGGAGTGTTTTTAATCTATGTTTTTAATCTATGTTAGTTGATATTTACATTGAGAATGCTTTTAATCTATGTTACTTCAATTCCAAATTTTTTGGATTTTCTAGACATGTTTTTAATATATGTTAGTTGATATTTACTTAGGGCACAGCGTTTCGTTTTTCCTACTCACTCGAAATTTCTAATTTTTCCCACTACTCCTTCCCCCCCTCCGGCGATTCCTTCGGCGACCCCTTCCCCCCCCCCCCCGGCGACTCCCTCCCTCTCCGGCGACCCGTACCCCCCCGTCGAGCTCCTCCTCCTCGAGCTCAGGTAAACCCTAACCTAACTCCTCCTCCTCCTCCTCCTCCTCCTCCTCTCCCACGGACACACACACACACGAACACACACGCACACACACACACAGAGACACACATACGGACACAAATGCACACACACACACAGAGACACACACACACACACACGGACACACGGACACACACACAGATGGACACACACACACACACACTGGACACACTGTGTCATGTTGTGGTAGACACGAGACACTATGTTGGTCATATACTCATAGCCTAGATCCTTTACCAACCATTTATTTTCTATTTTAACATGTTTTTATATATCAATTTCTAAATACCCTATGTTGACTGATTCCTTGTTAATTTATTGTATTTTCTAATTTTGAAAATCTAGTTTTGACAACCATTTTAACCTAGTTTAATGCTTTAATTTAGATGTTTAAAACCCTAGTGTAGTTTATCTATATGTGTGCTGACTGAGTTTCAAGTTTGGGGTGATTTGGTTAGAGTTTTGGTTCTCGATTTGGGTTTGAGGTGAATGGGTCTGAAATATGTTATAGGAGTATGTAATGTTGTGTGAAATGAACTGATTTCCTTTCTTTTTCTTTTCTATTTGACTGAACACAGTAAATCCCCTTACTATCCAGATTGGACTGACCTATAGTTCATATCAATCACTCACTCACTCACTCTTGCCTAGGTACACACACGCATATAGCCTAATACAAGCATGTTAGCCTCCCTCATATACACGTATATGTGACTGTCACATGTAACAGTCAACACACTCACCCCCCATTCACATGTGCATGTACACACACCACCCACTCTCTACTTCTCTCTCTCTATATATATATGTTTGATAGATGGTATTGTATACATATATACATAACTATATCATGTAACTCATATGTGATATAGGCATATAGCCTATGTTAGAGTGTCTAAATATATGAATGCATGAAAGTTGCCTTGTCTTGTAATATAGGCATATAGTATATACATGCCTATATATATATATATATATATATTATATGTATATATCTATATAGATATTACTTGTGTGTATGAGATAGCTTGAGTTGACTTTGGTCATTATTGGTACTTGAATTGATCGGAACAAAGACCCCCAATGTCGGTATCTGTCAATATTTAGTATCGGTCGGTATCGGATCGGAACATGCCAAACCGCATCGGTATCGGCCGTATCGGATCGGTATCGGCCGATACTTTAAAATTATATGAAATAGTAGTCACCCCCAAGCTTGACTATTTTTACTGAAAGTCAAAGTAGAGTAAACATCTGACCTACATTGGACTAAGAGTTGACAAAGTCAACTATAGGTCAACCCTTGACCTAGTTTGACCTTGTTTGACTTTGTTTGACTTAGCTTGACCTTGTTTGACTTTGTTGTCTTCATGTTTGTTAAATGACACCCAGATACTAGTTTTAGTTGTTTAAATGACACCCGGATACTAGTTTTAGTTTCAGTTTGCTTTGGTAACTCACTATTGCTCATTACTTGGTACTAGTTTTAGTTGATTGTGTTTTTTTAAGACTAAACAAATGACACCCATATATTACTTGTGTGTATGAGATAGCTTGAGTTGACTCTGGTCATTATTGGTACTTGAATTATAGGTTAGGCTTGTATAGCCTTGAATGGTGTATGCTAGCTAGTATTGGGATACCAATAGCGATAAGGTAAAGGGTACCTTTGTTTGACTTAGCTTGACCTTGTTTGACTTAGTACAACCTAGTTTGACCTAGATTGCATATCATTGTTATTAGTAACTGTCTGCTACTAATGTGTGTCCCATAATAAGACATAATATACGAATTTGTGCCTGTTGGATAATGTGTGTCCATCTTTGCAGAATTATTTCCAAATGGATATGAATTACTACTTGCGGAATCGTTCATAGATGTACAATCGTCGTCCTGATGATATGTGTGGTGTACGGGATGAATATATAGCGGGAGTAGAACAGTTCCTGCAGTTTGCTAAGGCGTTCCCTCAGTACATGGACGGCACCAAAATTAAGTGTCCGTGTGTGAAATGTTATAACGTAAAATATTATCCAGAAGTGGAAGTGACATATCATTTGTACTCGAGGGGTTTCATGCCTAATTACTATCAGTGGACCGCACACGGAGAACTTGTGTCTTTAGCATCAGAGCCGGAGCCTTATGTTGAGCCGTATATGCATGCGGGACCTAATTTTTTTCAGATAATCATGCATATGACGATGGGTGCGTGAACATGGTTTTTGACGCTGTGGGGCCTAGTTTCGTTCATGATGCACCTGAGGAGGCACCGAACGCCGATGCTGCACAGTTCATGGAGTTGTTGGAGAATGCAAGGACTCCATTGTATCCTGGTTGTGAGGATCATTCACCGTTGGAGGTGGTTACAAGACTGTTGAGCATTAAGTCAGATTTTAACATGTCGCAAGAATGCTACAACCGAGTGTTGGAGTTGATTATAGAGATCTTGCCGGCGGGTGCTAAGTTGCCTAAAGACTTCTACCGGTCCAAGAGGATGGTGAGATCGCTCTGGATGGGATACGAGAAAATCGATTCCTGTCGCAATGGGTGCATGTTGTACTACAAAGACGACAAGGACGCAGATGTGTGCAGATTTTGTGGTGCTGATCGCTATAAGACAACTAGTACAGGAAGGTCTACCGGTGCAAGAAGACCGACCGATTCAATGCACTACTTGCCTTTAACGCCGCGGTTGCAAAGATTATTTATGGTGAAAGAGACGGCCGAAAATATGAGTTGGCACATGCGAGAACAGATTGAAGGAGTGTTGGATCACCCATCCGATGGAGAAGCGTGGAAGCACTTTGATCGAGTGTATCCAGATTTTGCTTCAGATCCGCGAAATATCAGGTTGGGACTATCTTCTGACGGTTTTACTCCTTTTGGTCTTTCGGGATCCCAGTATTCGTGCTGGCCTGTGATTGTCACTCCGTATAACCTACCGCCTTGGATGTGCATGAAGACTCAGTACATGTTTCTAACCGTTATAATTCCTGGTCCGAACAATCCAAAGAGGAACATTAACGTGTACTTACAGCCTTTGATAGATGAGTTGAATCAGTTATGGGAAGTAGGCGCTAACACGTACGATGTTTCTAGGAAGCAGAATTTTCAGATGAAGCCAACCCTTATGTGGACAATCAACGACTTTTCGGCCTATGGAATGTTATCTGTGACACTTTAGTGACACTTCTATCATCATATTTGACACTTTAGTGACACTTCTATCATATAAATCTGTGACACTTCAGTGACACTTTATTGACACTTTTATTGACACTTCAGTGATACTTCTGTGACACTTCTGTGATGTCTATCATATAAATATGTTTTTTTGTTTTATTGTCATATGTTTTATTGTCAGGTATGACTAGACCATCTGGACGACGCGGAGGATTATATATTAGGCAGCCCCGTCAGCCTCGGGCTGGGGATGGAGAGGGCAGTTCCGTACCCTCATCCTCATCTCCGAGTACGCCAGTGTACCGTTCTGTTCCCGGTCCATTACCGGGACAGGGCAGTTCTAGCAGGTTGGCGACTCCTTCCTCGTCGTCCAGCCTTCCTGATCCCGCGTCCAGCATCCCTGATCCCCCGTCCAGCATTCCTACTGTCGATGGCTCTATGGAGGGAGCCCACGCCGATCATATGGAGGACGGTGATCAGACTGATCCTGTCCAGGCAGGAGGTGAGAGCGACCCTCCATGCGCTCCCCCGGGCGAGACGCGTATGAAGATTTGGACGGACGGGCCTATGAAGTAAGTTAATTAATTATTATATATTTCTCAAATGATTATATGTACATATATATTCATGAAAATTTATTATTGTATAGATATCGGCCTTCTGCAGTACAGAGATAGCTGGAGACATTTGTGAGGCAGAACTATGGTGGGCCTTGGCTCAATTACTCAGATGCTCCCGCAGATAGGAAGGCCTTTTGGTTCGCCCACTTCAAGGTAAAAAATTTGTTTATTTTTAAATTTTAATAATCATTTGTGTATATTATACAACTTTTGTATTTTACTTCTTGTAGAGGACCAATTTCTATCCACCACACCGGGCGGCAAGGATTGAGGGCCAATTTTCTGCCGTCATAGCCAAGCTCATCCGTGATGCGATCGACGACCAGAAGCGTCGTGATCGCTCCGGACAGCCGATCCAGGGTTGGATTAAGCCAGAGCAGTGGACTGCGATAAAGGCTAGATTCAGCGAGCCCAAGTACCAGGAGCGGTCTGAGAAGGCCAAGGTGGTACGGTCGAGCGCCGGTAAGTGGTGTGGTGGCTCCATTCCGATGACGGAGCATTTTTGTCGTCTGGTACGTTTTCTATGACGGACATTAATTTATATATAGTTCGATATAATGTTTAATACTAATAATAGATAATATATTTTAACAGGTAAAGAAGGGTGAGGACCCGAACATGGTGACCGTCTTCCTGGTCACCCATCGGAGGGCTGGGGACTTCATTGACGAGAGGGCGACGCAGGCATATGTACGTTCTATTCTTTATATTAACTGACTATAATTTAGAAAATAGGAAAATAGATATCAATATAGACTTTAGTAAACACTTACACGTTAGCAAACATGTTCTAGGCCGAGTTTGTTCGACTACAGAAGGAGGCGGCTGATGCTGCTGCTGCTGCTAGTGCGCAAGCAGAGGGAGGGGCTGGTACTTCCTCCCAGCCGCCTGCAGAGCCATCGCCGGACGAGCTCTGGATGACCGCCGTTGGCGGTCTTCAGAAGGGTACGTACTACGGTACGGGATCCTACGGCGCGTATTTGGCTTCGGAGTCATCCCGGGCCCCCTCTGTCAGTGCACAGTCTCCGGCTACGCAGGCGTCGTCATGAGCTGAGGATGTTCGTCGTCAGATTGAGGAGCTGCGTCGTGAGTTGCAGCAGCAGATTTCTGACGCGGTTGAGCGACGATCCGACCCTCCGATCATCACCGGACGATTTGATGCGGTCGAGCGCAGTATACAGGAGCTGATGAGTCTGCATCAGGCTGCAGCTGCCAACTTGCAGACGCTCACCGAGTCTACGCAGTGCATAGAGCGTAGACAGATCGGGCTGGACGGATCGCAGAGGAGCCTTTCTCTCTCACTCGCCCAGTATATTGAGAAGGTGGTGAGTACCCTTGCTGCGCATGATGAGCGACTGCGAGAGCTGGAGCAGGTACGTCCTCCTGGTCCATCGACGGTGCTGACTCCAGATACTGCACTGCGTCCGGCGCCGACTCCAGACATTGTACTGCCTCCTACTGCCCCTACGGTACAGCTCACCCAGGAGCAGTATGACTACATTCTATCCCAGTTGCGCGGGAGGGGTCCACAGTGATTTTATTAGTTTTTTTATAACTTGTATGTATTGGCCCTATGGGCAAATTGTTTATTCATACACTGTTGTTTATACACTTGGTGGGAGACTTTTTATCATCTTTCATTTTTATTTGACTCTATTGGTTGTTTGTGAGGATGTGTGTCTGTGATATTTACTTTGTACTGTGATATTTACTTTGTGATATTTACTTTGTGATATCTGCGACGGGATGACAAATATACCTACGCTGGGTTATAAACGATGATCTGATATACAAAGGAGGTGCTGCCGAAATTTTAAAAAAATATATTGTGTATTTTTGTTATGATGTGTGTCTGTGTTTACAGTGAATGTGAAATGCAGTGTTCGGAACCATCGACAGTTTCGATTACTGTTGTATGTTTTATCTTGGATAGAAATAGCAACAGTTCAGGGTGCACTTCTGAGAGCTTTATTTTCACGTCCTTCACTTTCTCGGACGTCGTAAAGGTTCCCGAGAAGGTGAAGGACGTGAAGAGGAAGCTCTGAGAAGTGCACCCTGAAATGTTGCTCTTTCTATCCAAGATAAAACATAGAACAGTAAGCGAAACTGTCGATGGTTCGAACACTGCACTTCACACACACTGTAAACACAGAAACACAGCATAACAAAAATATCAATTATATTTTTTTAATTTTTTTTTTAACATTAGCGACGTATAGCGACGTTCTGCGACGTACTGCGACGTCATATAGACGTCGCTATACGTCGCTAACTAGCGACGTTACGTCGCTCGACGTCGCTAATATACGTCGCTACGTTGCCCACGTGGCCACGTGGATGCCATGCCTCATCATCATTTATAAACTTTTGAAGCGTCGCTAGTGGTCGCTTTACGTCGCAATGTTGGCGACGTACTTATACGTCGCTCTCTGTCGCTCATTTGGCGACGTCTAGCGACAATGGACGCCGCGTCGCAAATAGCGACGTTCGGCGACGAAAGTATCATCTGCGACTTGCCTATAAGCGACGTAAGTTTTTTGTCGCTAAATACGTCGCAAATCATTGTTAGCGACGTATTTTCTGTGTTTAGCGACGTCTCCTGACGTCGCTAATCTAGGTTATTTTAGTAGTGATCTTTCTTTATTTTATTTTATGAATCAAATGTCAAAAGGCTAACCTCTGTTATATAGTCATTTTCATATATTGGAACTGCATTCAGTGAATTGTACTCGTTCCATCCTGACCGGATAACCAAACAAATTTTAGGTGATGGCGATGAGATCGTGTGTCCTGACCAGTATGGCCCGTACTTGGGAGATGTGTTAGAGACAGACTTTGCTTATCATGAGGAGTATGCAGCAGCTGATCTCGCTGCCCTATCTTAGATATTTTAGTTAGTGCTGAGACCTTGTACTGGATATTTGAGTTGACTTTGAGACATGTAGTTGAGATTATTTTGATTCTAGATTTCATACATTATGAGACGATTCTATTTATTTCATCTATTAGATGATGAGTTGGAATATGGAATTGCTGATTGTCCTTGTGGAATATTTTTATTGCGTGGTTGTTCATCATATTGTTACAGCGTTCTACCGCCGACTCTGCGGCATAGGCTGGGCATGTACACGGTTCATGCCCAAATATTGGTTGCGGGTCGTGACAATAATAGAGTTGAAATATAGGCACGATTATGATTATAATCAAAATAGTTACGATCAAAATTGTTTTAAGAACGATCAAAATTTAAAATCATTTTGGCACGATAAACTAGTTAAGCAAAATTATATAGGCATGATTATAGAATCAAGTCCTAGGTATGGCTATGATTATTGTGACACAAAATCAATATACTAAATGATTACAAGAAGGGAACTAATAGGATGGGTAAGGAAGACACTACAAGGCATATCGAGAAGACATAAAATAAAATAAAATAGGGTACAATATCAAACCGAAATGAGGGTGTAATGGTCATATGACAATAAAAGACAGTTTCTATAGTATTCGAAAATCATAAGTATGTCCGAAGTCATTTAACCGAGAATTTATGCCTCGCCAGTGTACATTTGGCAACAGTAAACTCTTGGTTTTACGAGTCAAATATGATATGGTATCGAATGCCCTACCAACTCGATCCAATATTGACATAAAGATAACTAAGATCAAAATAGGACAACTACGACATAGTTTTAATAATATTCTATAACCTACGCTTACTTGAAAGTATTTTAACTTAGGGTCATGCCTTGCCAGTGCACTGCTAGCTGCAGTGAACCCGCAGTCTCCATAATTCAAATAAATGGGGACAATGCATATCTATCTTTCCATTGTAAGTCGTCAAAAATTATTCCAACTATATCTATAAGAATTTCAAAGGAGTTTCTAGGAATTCAAATAATTCGATCATGATAGAAAAATGTAAGTATCTGTCCTTGAAATAAAAGTATCAATTTTAAAAATCAAACAATCAATTATAAAAAATTTCTGAACATAAAAGAAGTAAACATTTCTAATTTATATTTCTCTAATATTCAAGGATCGAGAAAAAACATATAGGTCTTGAATTTCTACAAGAACTGACTCGAAATTAGTATATGGATAATTTAATCTAGTTAGGCTCAAAAGTCAATTGATGGAAATAAAATATAGAATCCTAGCGAAACAATTATTTATGGCTAATGATAAAGTACTATGGATATTACGATATGACGATGATATTTAGAAAGGGCAGAAAAGTAAAATTGCAATAATAATCAAGAATAGGAATTGAATCCTAGGATGTCCTAGCTTACTGGGCAAACAGTCTACCCACCTTTGTTCCTACCAACGTATCAAACATCTAACAGGGTTTAGAATTCAATAAATCCTTACCTACGTCACATGACCTATGTAGCAATCTTAACTACCCAACAATCAAATTAAATTAGGGACTTCCTAGCCCTAGTTATTCTCTTAAACCTAAATTAATCCTAGTCGTGAATTACCACTTCCTAGTCGCAAGCTCGCAGTAGTACGACTAATATGGTACTACCATGAGTTCGCATAATTTTGCGAAGATTGACCTGTATGGGCCACCAAAAAAATTTGTCACGACCCGCACACGCTTTTCAGGATGCGAGTGTACGCACAAGCCCAGCCTGCGCTATGGTATCAATGGTAGTACGCTGTCTAGCCCAAAATAAACAAGTGCTAACAAAATATTTCTTTATTTGCTCATTCACAAAACTAAATCAATTTACAATATTTAAAATTTATATTTAATCAAATATAATGTCTCATAAAATCTAATACAATAAATTTAAACTATCTAACTAGTCCCTAAATTTTGGCCTTCAAGTACACCCATGTCTCTCCCGATGATCAAAAGCATAATGTAGCAGGCGATTATCTGAAAAATGGTTTCCAATCAGGAATAGAACGAGTACATTCTAACAACAGTTCCAATAATTGACAAAATCTATAAAACAGTAAATAATACTGAAATACATGATGTGTAGATAAGCAGAGAATTATGGTATAAAACTTGTGAGTAAAAGCAAAAGAATAGAGTAATAAAGAGAAAGCAGTAATATCAACAATAACAAACAACTGAAACAGAACAGTAATGTATAGCAATGCTGCATCTAACTAGTGAGTTAAAATACCACTTTCGTCATATGAATGACTAAGGGATAAATTCAGCCAACCACACGTGTCGTGTGTTGGCCCATTGGTCATGGTCGAACCTGATTTTAATAATTGATCTAACCCTGTCTCGATATAAGGGCTACTTGGACAACTGCTAAAGAACTGCTACCTATCTGATCAAGACTGAAGCTGTTTTTGCCGTATTAGTCTGTATTTCATATTCAATGTAATTTTTATATTTATTGAGCATAGGATTACTTTGTATACTGAGTCGTACTGGCAAACAGGCTATCTCAAAATATTTTAAAAAATATCCTATATTTTGAAAATATCCCATTTTACAAAAGCTCCTAGCTGCTTAAACTTTTCAAATAAGCCAAAACCAAAATCTGTTTTATAAAACATCATAAAAATCAAAATTGGCCCTAGGAGAATTCGGCCAAAATTTATTTGTGCCGTTTGGTTTTTGATCTTGGTCCTCTTGTAGTTACGGATGCAACGGCGATTTACTGAGATTCTCTCAAAGAGTTTTACCTAAATTCTGCACGAATTCTGTCAGAATTCTAACTTTGGAAAACCTATAAATAGAGAAGGATTTCAATCATTTCAACTCACTCATTCACTTTCTTCTCCCTTCTCTCTAAGCTTAAACGACTTCCAAAGTGTTCTAAAATCTTTCATTTTCAAATCCCAAGTCAGTTACAATCCTCTAATCATTTTGTCAGTACGGTACGGTCTAGAAGTTTCAGAGATATTGTAATAAGAGGCTTGATTGAAGAAAGATACTTCACAATTGAAGTTGGTCGAGTACTTCGTATCAAAGCTTACGTTGTAGAAGTTGCAAGGACTTCGTATGAAAACTTACGGTATTTTTTAAAGTAGATTAAACTGGAAGCTAGAGTTCTTTCAACTGGAATAGTCTTTACAAGAGAAAAACCAGTATACATTGTCGTCTTTGCGTTTTCTTTCTGATCTCTGCCTTTACATTTTATATACTTGTGATATATTATTTATGATCATGTTGCTAATATTTTTAATTAGCTAAAATTTTCTGTCTACTCTATTCACCCCCTCTAGAGTATTATGCTTTATAATTCGTTCCTACAATTGGTATCAGAGTGGTTTATACAGGTAAAGCGAGGTAACACTGCTATTATATTCTTAATTGTTTCAGCTGTTATATAGATTACGGTATTACACATGGCAACTGTGAAATTCACAAGTGAAGGCCAACCAACAAACAGACCCCCATTATTTGATGGTACAAATTACACATACTAGAAAACATGGATGAGTTTCTTCTTAAAATCTCTAGATTTTAATTTATGGTATATTGTTATTGATGGCTATAAAAAGCATGCTCGTATTCTTATTAAATGGGAGTTGGTTGAGAAATCCCATGACAAGTATATTAAAGCTGAAAAAATAGGCCAGTCTTGACGCACGTGCTATTAACGCTTTGTTTTGTGCTTTAGACACGACTGAATTTAATAGGTTGTCTACGTGCACAACATTAAGTGAAGTGTGAAAACTTCTCGAAGTAACCCACGAAGACACGACGCAAGTTAAGGAGTCAAAGATCAGCAGACTTATTCAGGAGTATGAGGCATTCAAAATGAAGCCAAACGAATCTCACTCAGTTGTTTACGAGATTCCTAGATATTGTAAACCCTCTGTCATCATTAGGCCAGGAGTACAGTAACCATGTGAAGATTAAAAAAAATTTATGAGCTCTCACGAAGAACTGGATTCTGAAGGCTATGTCAATTATTGAAGGGAATGATCTCACAATTGTCTCTTGAAACACTCATGGATAAGCTACTCACTCACAAGCTGGAACTTCCAGACTTTGAATATGTTGCACCGAAGGAAAAGTCGATCGCTTTCAAAGCTCAACAAAGAAGAACTATCGAAGATAATTCTGACGACAGTGACTCTGACTCTGAAGATCAAGCTCTCATAGTAAGAAAGTTTAAGAAGTTCATGAGATTTAATAGAAGAACAATGGATCACTATAGCAACAACAGTGACAACAAAGAAGATCCTATCTGCAACGGTTGCAAGATGGAAGGATATATGAAGAAGGACTGTCCAACAGCATCATCATCAACTAGAAAAAGCAACAAGTATGACAAAGGCTACCTGAAAAAAAATCAACATCCAGAAAGTATGCCAATACAAGCATATGGCATGAAAGTGAAGGTAGCGACTCAAAAGACGAACAATCAGATGACACTGCAAATACATGCTTAATGACATTCGATCAGGTAACTACTAACTCCCTGTTTGATACATATGATAATTTTACCTTTGAGCAATTAGGTGAAATCTTTAGTGACCTCTTATGTGATTACAGAAAATTGCGTAGAAAATACCGAAAATCTAAGAAGGTACTCAAGGAGTACAAAGGTGAAATAGGAAGACTTACCGACCTACTAGCTGAGGTTAGAAGTAATAATAATTCTAGTGAGGTAGGTGAGCTATCTTCTGAAGTTGTTACTACACGAGACCACAAGACTATCCTAAGAGAAAGACAAGACCATTATCCAATTAGAGGACGGCCTACTCCAAAAGAAGAAGAGTCTTCAGCAAGCACTTATCAGGAATGATACACTTACTGCTGATTATACTGCATTATATGACACTTCCAAAAAGTTGGAAATTAGGTTAGAAAAATTGCCTGAGCTATCTGCTTCCTATCCTAACACGTGTCACTTATCGAAACATCGGAACACTGTCAAACCCAACACTGTCAGACCAAACCAAACAAAACCTCTACCTAAGAAGACTAACAGGCATGCATTCTTTTATACTAGAAAACCAAGACCTACCAATCATGTACAACACACTACATTCAATATTCATCATGCTAGATGTCATTATTGTGGCACCATTGGTTATATTTCTTCTGCATATAGAGTTAGAAAACTTGTTGATTTAAAGATATGTGCATGGATATCGAAAACTAACATTTCAGGACCCTACAAGAAATAGGTACCAAAGTTTTCATCTACAATTGCTTTTGTTGGTGGAATGTCCTTCACATGCTAGAAGTAAATGGATCCTCGATAGCGGTTGCTCACGGCACATGACTGGTGATGCTTCATTATTCGCAATATTGACAAAGAAGAAAGAAGGATACGTTTCCTTTGTAAAAATCTTAAAGGGTACACAATAGGTATCGACAATATCGGTAAGGCTCCCTATCATGTGATTAAAGTTGTCTGTTTACCGATTTAAAACATAACCTACTCAGCATAAGCCATTTAGCTGACCACGGTTATGGTATTAACTTTGTCAAAGACAAATGTACTAAAGTTGATAGCTCAACTAGTAGTACTATCTTTGAAGGTATCAGGGAAGACAATATTTTTATTTATTTATTAGAAGATTCTAACAAAACAGCTAGATGCTTAATGGAAAAAAGTGATGAGAGTCAACTATGGCATATGAGAATCGGTCATACAAACATGGACACAATTTTAAGACTATCCACAAAGAAGTTGGTACGAGGCTTACCGGATATTACTTTCAAGAATGATACAGTATGTAGCGAATGTGAAAAGAACAAAGCTATCCGATTCGCATTTAAGTCAAAGAACGCTCTAAGTACCACTAGACCTCTACAATTATTGTATATAGATTTATTTGAACTTAGTATAATTGCTAGCCTAGGTGGTAAATTATATGCTTTTGTAATAGTAGATAATTTCTCTAAATATACGTGGATATATTTTCTTGCACGCAAGAACGATGCATTGTCAGAATTCATCTCCTTTTGCAAGAAAGTTCAAAATGAGAAAGGTTTCATGATCACTCGTATTCGAAGCGATCATGGTGGCAAATTTGAGAATACAGAGTTTAAGCAATTTTGTGACACATACGGTTATCTGCAAGAGTTCTCTTGTCCTAGGACTCCACAACAAAATGGAGTTGTGGAACATAAGAACATGACTCTATCCAAAATGGCTAGAGTAATGTTAAACCAGTTTAGTGTACCTAAATACTTTTGGGCTGAAGCTGTCAATACAACTTGCTATGTTCTTAATAGGGTTCTAATTCGACCTATATCGAAGAAGACTTCCTATGAACTATGGTTTGATAGAACTCCCATTGTTTTATATTTCAAAATATTTGGTTGTAAATATTTTATTCTCAATGCTAAAGATAATTTAGGAAAGTTTGACGAAAAGGCCATGAAGGTATCTTTTTAGGTTATGCGGCGAAGAGCAAAGGATATCGAGTCTTCAATAAAAGGACCATGATTATCGAAGAATCGATAAATTTCACATTTGACGAAATGAATCAACATTCAATCGATGATGATAATGAAGACCTCAGTATAAAAAATATAGCACCTGCAAAACCTTCAAGCACAATACCTGCTGATCCTTCAAGCAGATTACGTATAGAATCAGAAGCCGGAACCAGCTACCTTGAAATTTTGCCAAAAAGAATAAAGTTTTTGACATACCATCCTAAGGACTTGGTAATAGGTTAGATTACTAGGGGTGCAAGTACTCGTTCCTCTAGCAAAGATATAGTTTCCCGTGTTGCATTTATTTCACAGCTTGAACCCAAAACTATTGAAGAGGCATGTAATGATACTTTTTGGTTAGATTCTATGCAAGAGGAATTAAACCAATTTAAACATAATCAAGTTTGGGAACTTGTTCCCAAGTCTATTGATCATCCGGTCATTAGCACCCGCTGGGTATTTGAAATAAGCTAAATGAGAATGGTTTAGTTACTCGTAACAAGGCCGACTCGTAGCTCAAGGATACAACCAAGAGGAAGATATTGACTACGATAAGACCTATGCCCCAGTTGCGAGATTAGAATCCATTCACATGTTATGTGTATTTGTATGTTTTCATAATTTCAAATTATTTCAAATGGATGTTAAGAGTGCATTTTTGAACGATTTTATAAAAAATAAAGTTTATGTAGCACAACCTTCTGGTTTTACTGATTTCTAAAATCCTGATTATGTATTCAAGTTGAAGAAAGCCTTATACGGTTTGAAACAAGCCCCTCGTGCTTGGTATGATCGTCTAAGCTTTTTTCTACTTGACAACATTTTTACAAAAGATAAGGTTGACACTACACTGTTTAGAAAATCTTTTAATGGAAATCTTTTTCTTGTTCAAATCTATGTAGATGATATTATTTTTAGATCTCTTGATGAATCTCTCTGTCAAGAATTTTCAAAGTGTATGCAGAATGAGTTTGAGATAAGCATGATGGAAGAACTAAAATTCTTTCTCGGACTACAAATGAAACAAACCAATAATGGGACATTCATTAATCAAGCTAAATTCATAAAAGATTTATTGAAGAAGTTTGACCTGGAAACAGTCAAACCACTTGGCACTCCGATGGCGACTTCAACTAAGCTAGATATTGATGAACAAGGCAAACCGGTCGACATACGTAAGTATCAAGGTATGATTGGTAGTTTATTTTATTTAACTGTTAGTCGTCCAGATATAATGTTTAGCGTTTGCTTGTGTGCACAATTTCAAGCTAACCCTAAGGAATCACACTTGTGCGCGGTTAAGCATATCTTTCGATACCTTAAAGGAACTTCTTCTGTCGGCTTGTGGTATCTCAAATCCATGTCCTTTGAACTAACCAGTTACTCGAATACTGATTTTGCTGGATACAAAGTGGATAGAAAAAGTATCAGCGATACGTGTTATTTCCTAGGTAAGGCTTTAGTCTCTTGGTTTAGCAAAAAATAACGTTTTGTTGCATTATCAACTGCTGAGGCTGAGTATATCACCGCAGGACGTTGTTGTGCACAAATTTTGTGGATGAAGCAAACTTTAGAAGACTTTGGTTTTCTTTACACACACATAACCATTTTCTGTGAAAACACTAGTACTATTAATTTGACTAAGAATCCTGTATGTCACTCTCGCACTAAGCGTATTGAGATTCGACATTATTTTCTTAGAGATAATCAACAAAATGGAGATATAAACCTTGTATTTGTAGACACAGAGAACCAACTGGCTGATATCTTTACCAAACCATTAGCGAAAGATCATTTCAATTATTTATGCCGAGAATTAGGGATTTTAGATATCAATAATATTAATTAATTATGTTTTATTGATAATTTTTTAATACTCAAAAACTATTTTTATGACAAGCCTACAAAGGGTCTGTCTGTCACTACGGCTACGGCTAAAGCGAAACGGTATTTAAGTGTTCTCCGGTGAACCTCCATTAGCTGGGACAGCACCCCTACAACTAATCTGAAACAGTCACTGTGTAACAAAATTTAATTTGTAAAATAATATTAATTATATTAATTAAAATTTAAAGTAACTAAACTTGGAATTAAATAATTAAAAGGAGTTGATGAAAGAAAAGTTGCCTGTATTTATTTTTGTTTGAAAGACATCTCAACAGAACCCCAGGCACTCTGACCGAATTCGGCCCGAGTTCAGTTGGTGATATGTGTTTTAAGTCAGAACCGAGTGGCCCCCTTCCTTTCATCTTCTCCAAAAGCCTTATATTCACAGCTGCAGCCGCCCAGGCCCCCCAAACCCTGGCTATTCTCTAAGCCTTTTCTTCCAATCCCTTTGGAGAAATCAATCCAAACTTTGGATTCGTGCGGAGATTCTCGTCCTCTACAATATGTTGGCCCATTCCATGGTCACACCCGATTTTAATAATCGATATAAACTTAAGTCAATACACAAAATATACGAACTGCTGCTAATCATTTCAGGTCTTATGAAATCAATATCAACAAGCGTACTACTGCATCAGCAAGCACGTAAATCATCAGTCTGAAGATTACTTTCATTGGAATCTAATTCGAGTCATTTTACAATTTATTATGTATTTTATCTTTATTGAGTCTAGGAAATAAATTGTAAGATCGACTGAATAATAATGGCTTAGGTTAATCATAATCTACTTTTCTATACGGCCTACCTATCCATATTCCACCTGCCAAAAGTTCAATTCCATTCTGCAACAATATTTTACAAATGTTTAATATTTTTACCTTGATAGAACTCAAGCCTAGTTCGGCCAGAGTTCGGTCCGAACTCTGACCGAGTTCGGTCAGTTTAAATTTAAGTATTTGTTGCCTCCAAATCTGCATGCAACGTTCATCTGTAAAATCTTTGCATCAGAACTCTGCCCGAGTACGGTCCTAGAAAATACCTATAAATAGAAGAAAATTTCTCATTCCAAATCACTCAATCAATTTCATCTTATCTTCTCTCTTTGATAAGTGTTTTCATCCGATCATAAGTTTTTATATCACACCAATACTCCTCTTAGCCAAAAGCCAGTAATATCTATTTCGATCTAGAGTCTTTTGGTTCTCAAGAGTTGTAAAGAGGTTGTTCAAAGTACAGTAATTATCTCTGTTGTGGAGCCGGTCGTGCGCTCGTCACCAAGCACGGTGTTGTAAAGTTGATCGTGTACTTGTCACCAAGCACGTTGTTGTAAGAGACTGCAAGCTCTCAATTAGCTTGTTCCTTAGTGGATTAACATCAAGCAATAGTACTCGAGACTGGATTAGTCCTCTCAGAGGGATACCAGTATACATCGTTGTGTCACTGAGTTTGATCTCTCTATCTCTTGCTATATTTATTTATTGTCTCATATTCACTGCCATAGTTATCTATTTATATTTTTTAAATTAGTGATTATTTTTTGCTGCACTCGTACTCACTCTATTCACCCCCCTTTAGAGGTGCTCAACGGTCCTACAATTGGTATCAGAGCAGGTTATATTCTAATATAACAAACTTCAGAGAGTATATATGGTAGTCGTGAAATCAATATTCAATGGGGATGGGCAATCCATAAATAGACCTCCACTATTTGATGGTACAAATTATGCCTACTGGAAAACACGAATGACTTTCTTTTTAAAGTCTCTTGACTTTGATCTTTGGTCTATAGTTGTTGACGGTTATAAGAAACCGGCACCTACAGTAGTTGATGGCCTGCTTGTAGACAAGCCTCATGACAAATATACAGAGGCTGAAAAAGCAAATGCTAGTCTAGATGCTCGTGCCATCAACGTACTGTTCTATATAATTGAAAAAATAGAATTCAACAGAGTTTCAACCTGTAAGACGTCTCACGAGATTTGGAAACTTCTTGAGGTAACTCAGGAAGGTACTTCCCAAGTGAAGGAATCCAAAATCAGTAGACTAACACATGAGTATGAATCTTTTAAGATAAATTCGGTGAGTCAATTACACAGATGTTCACACGTTTTCTTGATATTACTAATCCTTTGCAATCTCTTGGTAAGGATTACAGTAATCATGAGAAGATCAGAAAAGTACTGCGGGCTCTAATCAAGAACTAGAACCCAAAGGCAACAGCAATCATTGAAGGAAACAATCTCACCACCATGTCTCTAGAAACACTGATGGGCAAGCTCATGACCCATGAGCTTGATTTGCAAGAGTTTGAAGAAGCAACCCCAAAAGAAAAGTCTATCACTTTTAAAGCTCAAGCCAGAAAATCTACATGTAATGATTCTGAGGAAGAATCATCAAGTGGTGATGAACAAGCCCTACTAGTGAAGAACTTCAAAAAATTCCTAAAGTTTGAGAAATCAAACAGAAGGAAGAGAGATATCCAAGAAAGCAATAAAGATAAAACAATATGCTTTGGATACAAGAAATCAGGGCACATGAAGAAGGACTGTCCAACTTCGAAGAAAAGCGGTCCATACGATAGATCAAGATCAAGCAGAAAAGCAACAACTAGTCGAAAGTATGCAAACACAAGTATCAGTCATGAAAGCGATGCTAGTGATACAAAGGAAGAAGACATACCCTAAGGAAATGCCAATGTCTGTCTTATGGCTTTTGATAAGATATCCTCAAACCCTTTGTATTACGATTTTACTTTCAATGAATTAGAAAATGCCTTTGGCGAACTACTTGAAGAACACAAAAATGTACTTGACAAGTATAAGCAATCTCGAAAAGTGATTAAGGCATACACAACCGAGATAGCTAGACTGTCCAGTCTTATTGAAGACATTAAAGAGACGTCTACTACCGGTGACACGGAAGAGATAGCCAAGCTTAAAGCAGACTATCATGAGGCTATCCTCAAAGTTGATAAGAAATAAATAGACTATGTCAAAATATAAGAGTTATATAACATAGAGAAGAAAGAAGTACTTAGTCACAGAACAAAGACACTTAGATATGACTGCTAAATATGAAGAGTCTTTTACGGTTTCTAAAAAGTTAGAAATCAAGTTAGGCAAACAGGCAATACCTGTGACACAACCTAAGTTTTGTCCTAATGCTAAGCATACACCTAAGAGGACTAAAACTCAGAAAGCACGAAAGAAACACGATTATCACCATACTTTCACTTGTAGGTTTTCAAAGAAGCCAAATAGGCATATCAACACAGTTTCCACTAACACTATTTCAAAATTCACTTGCACATATTGTGGTACTCATGGACACATATCACAATATTATTTAGCAAGAAAACTTGTTAACAATCGTACTTCATTTTGGAGACCTAAGACTAATCAATATGGACCCTTCAGTAAATGGGTACCAAAGGATTCATCTACTTATTTTGTAGGTGGACCCTCAACCCTCTCATACTAAAAGTAAGTGGATCCTCGATTGCGGATGTTCGCGGCACATGACTGGTGATGCATTTTTGTTCGCCATGCTATCGATGAAGAAAGAAGGATACGTCTCCTTCGAAAATAATCTGAGAGGTGATATCATTGGCAATGGCACTATTGGTATATCTTCTTATCCTGTAATAAAAGACGTTTGTCTAGTTAAATAATTGAAACATAACCTACTAAGCATAAGTTATTTGGCTGATAATAGTTATGGTATCAACTTTGTAAAAGATAAATGTACCATATATGATATGTCATCTGGTAATACCGTATATGAAGGGATTAAAGAAGACAATATTTATGTTTTCTTTCTGGAGAGTACTAATAATACAGGAAGATGCCTAGTAGCTAATCTAGATGAAAACTGGCTATGGCATATGAGACTAGGACATGCTAATATGGATACTATCTCACGACTGAGCACTAAGAAGCTGGTGAAAGGACTCCATAAAATTCCATTCAAGAGAGATATGGTATGTGCTGACTGTGAAAAGAACAAAGCACATAGGTCTACATTTAAATCCATCAACGATGTAAGTACTTCTAGACCTTTGCAGTTGATACATATGGATTTATTTGGTCCTAGTAGAGTCGATAGTCTTGGCAGTAAGCTCTACGCATTTGTTATTGTTGATGATTTTTCTCGTTTTACTTGGGTTTACTTTTTATCAAACAAAAGTGATGCTATTTTTGAATTTCAGTTATTTTGTAAAAAGGTACAAAACGAAAAAGGCTTCCTGATTACTCGTATCCGAAGTGATCATTGTGGCGAATTCGTAAATACTGATTTCAAAAAGTTTTGTGATGATAGTAAATACTACCACGAATTTTCTTGTCCTAGAACTCCTCAACATAATGGTGTTGTGGAGTGGAAGAACCGTACTCTAAGCGAGATAGCTAGAGTCATGCTGAATCAGCATAATCTTCCTAAATATTTTTGGGCAGAAGCTGTTAGCACAACCTATCATGTTTTAAATAAGGTGTTAATTCGACCCATCTCGAAGAAAATACCTTATGAACTTTGGTTTGGAAGGATTCCAAACATTTCTTATTTCAAAGTTTTTGGATATCGCTGTTTTATCCTGAACACCAAGGACAACTTGGGAAAGTTCGACTCTAAAGCAGATGAAGAGATATTTTTTGGATATGCTGCTAAGAGTAAGGGATATAGAATTTTCAATAAAAGATCTATGATTGTTGAAGAATCTATTAACGTTACTTTTGATGAGCTCAATAGTCACAGATCTAGCGACAGTGATGATGAAGGTGTACAAGCAAAAACCGATAAGAGTCCTGTGGAAGATCTGACTCATAAATTTGAATCATTGAAGTTCTTACCAGATCAACCAGAGACACTCGTTATAGGTGATGTATCAAAAGGTGTAAGTACACGCTCTTCTTTTAGAGATTCTGAAATAGCAGCAAATGTAGCTTTCATTTCTCAAATAGAACCTAAGAATATAGAAGATGCCTTTAATGATGAGTTTTGGATTAATGCCATACAAGAGGAACTTAATCAATTTGAGAGAAACCAAGTTTGGGAACTCGTTCCTAAACCTATTGGTCAATCGATAATTGGTACCAAATGGGTGTTCCGAAATAAACTAAGTGAAGATGGACAAGTTCTACGCAACAAAGCACGTCTAGTAGCACAAGATTATAATCAAGAAGAAGATATTGATTATGACGAGACATATGCTCCTATTGCTAGACTAGAAGCTATTCGCATGTTTTGTGCATTTGCATATTTTAATGATTTTAAATTATTTTAAATGGACGTAAAAAGTACATTTTTGAACGGATTTCTAAAAGAAGAAGTTTTGTGAAATAACCCCCTGGCTTTGAAGATTTTCAAAAATCTGAACACGTTTTCAAGCTTAAGAAAGCTCTCTATAGACTCAAACAGGCACCTCGTGCTTGGTATGAACGCCTAAGTACCTTCTTACTTGATAATGGTTTTTCAAAAGGAAGAGTTGACATAACTTTGTTTATCAAATCTTTAGATGATGACATTCTTCTTGTGCAAATATACGTTGATAACATTATATTCGGTTCTACTAATGAAAAACTTTGTCAAGAGTTTGCTAAGTGTATGTAGAGTGAATTTGAGATGAGTATGATGGGAGAGCTGAACTTCTTCCTAGGACTCCAGATCAAACAACACTCAAAGGAAATATTCATCAATCAAGCCAAGTATACGAAGGACATACTGAAAAAGTATGACTTCGATAATGTAAAGCCTATCGGAACTCCAATGGCTACATCTACAAAGCTTGACACTGATGAAAGTGGCAAACCTATCGACCAGCGTAAGTATCGAGGTATGATTGGTAGCTTATTATATTTAACTGCTAGTCGCCCTGATATTATGTTCAGTGTTAGCATTTGTGCACGATACCAGGCAAATCCTAAGGAATCACACCTAAGTGCCGTTAAGCGTATCTTCCGATACCTTAAGGGAACTTCTACAGTCGGCTTGTGGTATCCTAAAACCAAATCCTTTGACCTGATAGGTTACTCGGATACAAATTTTGTAGGATGTAAAGTAGACCGTAAAAGTACCAGCAGTACATGTCATTTTCTAGAAAAGGCCTTAGTCTCATGGTTTAGCAAGAAACAAAATTCTGTAGCATTATCAACTACTGAGGCTGAGTATATCGCCGCAGGACGTTGTTGTGCTCAAATTTTATGGATGAAACAAACCCTATAAGACTACAATCTATACTACACTAAGATTTCCATTTATTGTGATAACACTAGCACTATTAACTTGACTAAGAACCATGTATGTCACTCACGCACAAAATATATTGAGATTCGTCATCACTTTTTACGTGATCACCAACAACACGGGGACATCTGCCTAGAGTTTATTGACACAGATCATCAACTAGCAAACATTTTCACAAAACCACTGGCTGAAGACCGATTTAACATTATAAGGCGAGAGCTCGGCATACTTGAATTTTCAAATTCATAATGTAGTATGTTTATTAAATTTATCTTTATAACTCGAAACTTTGTAATTTATTTAACGAAAATTATTTTGGGTACAAGCCGGAAGGGTCCTTCTGTCATACAGGTGTAAATAGCCTGAAGCGACACGGTGCACTAGTCTTCGGACTACCGCTAGCTGGGATCCGGCCCCTACAGCTAACCCAAAGTAATAGAAGTTATTAAATGAATAAGTACAACAGTTATAAGTTCAAATTTTTAAACAAATACTGCATTTATGACATTGGAAATACAAGCAGCCGAACTCTGACCGAGTTCGGACCGAGTTCGGTCGGTGCTGTACGGATTCCAGAACCGAACAGCCGGCCCTAGCCCTATATAATCCTCTTCTTCCTTCCACTTTTTCTCATCCTTTAACCGAAAAAAACCCTCTTATACTCCAAAGAACTTCTCCTCCTTCTTCCTTTTGAGCTTTCTTAGGAGTCTGGTGGGCCATTCTTCTCCATCATCTTCGTCCTCTTCGAAGGTATTCCATTATCCTTTCCTTCTCATCAATGTCACCTAAGCACCAAAAGGGAAAGGTTGATTACTCACAAGTAGTATCATCCTCCTCTGACTATGTTTCCATTAATGTCTTTAGTCCAGCTAGACCTACGGGATCTGATGACTATGATCCGGTCTCTTTTCCGATAAAGAATTTTCGGACCTTTAGTTTGACTCTTTTTTGGTCGTAGGATTTGTGCTGGAGCACGTGTAAACTTTACTATCTTTTCTGAATATACTTCCATTTTTTACTGTCTCGGCTTTCGTGATTTTTTCGAAGTAGCTAAGAACATTTATGATAATGCTGTCCGTATGTTTTACTGTAACCTGTAAGTAAAAAATAAAAGAAATTTCTATTCTTGTGTTGCTGGGCAAGAACTAGAATTCTGTGCCACCGACATCAGTGAATATTTTCATGTTCCTGATGTAGGTGAAGCTTTAGTGGACATTCATCACATTCAATTCCCTGAAGGTGTCACTTTTGATTCCTTCAAAGAACTTTTGTGCCATCCCAAACCTGTTCCTAGAAGCTTACTCCAAGTATCTCAACCAAAACTTCTATGAACTCCATAGGTTTGTATTCTCTGTTCTTCTTCCGAAGAAGGGATCCTCTTATGAGATTACCTTTCTGGAACTGTCAGCCATGTACCATATTCACTTTGGCATTCCATTCTCTGTTCCAAAGACTATGATGGTTTAGATGCTTAACTGCAGAAATACAGGACGCAACCTCGTCTATCCTATGCATTTGGCTTCTATCTTTAGGAGGTTTGAAATCGATCTTCAAACCTGTCCTTACTCCTCCACTGTCATTGAGCTTAGTAGGTCTAGGTTATATCCTACTCCTTCTCTGCCTCCTGATGCTGAGCCTGTTCCAGATGCTGATGTCGAGGCTCCTCCTGCTGCTGCTGCTCCAGCCACCGCTCCGGGTTTTGACCCTGGCTTCTATCAGTGCTTTGATGATTTCGTTGCCCTCTCTGCGCAACGACATCAGGGCTATCTTGACTCAGAGTTCCGCCATATCACCCAGGCTCAGGTGTTGCAGAACAGCATTGCTGATCTTCACTAGAGTCTCTCTCATGACCCCTCACATCCAGTTACCATACTTCATCACCCCAGCTTCCCTGGACCCAGGTTCGACGATGAGACGACATTTCCTCACTTCGATCCTACTGCTGCATATTTTCCACCGGATGCTCCTGGCGGTGACGATACTCCGATGTGATGAGGATTTGAGCTAGTGGATTTTGGATAGGGTCTGATAGATGATGATCTCTGATGTAGTTTTTTTATATATGTCTAAACTTTACATTTAGACATTTATTAGCAGATTATGATGGTTGTACCTTTCTTTTATGCATGACATTTTTAGTATTTTACTACTAGTTATTTCTTTTATGCACTTGTTATTTGTGGCAATATTGTTATTTGGTTATCTCTCTACTATTACTTTTCTCTGTTTGATGAACATTGTTGGCTTCACACATTACGGGGGAGCCAAAACCATTTTTTATTGACAAAGGGGGAGAAAGAACGCAATACCAAAATCAATAATCAAAGAAAGAATACCAGAAAGAATACTAAAACCATTTTTTTCAGGTAATTTTATTTGTTCTATTTAGATATATTTTGGTATAAACTCAAGACCATTTTTTTCAGGTAATTTTAGTTGTTCTATTTAGATATATTTTGGTATAAACTCAAGACCATTTTTTCAGGTAATTTTATTTGTTCTATTTAGATATATTTTGGTATAAACTCAAGTTTGTCAATTATCAAAATGGAAGAGATTGTTGGCCCATTCCATGGTCACACCCGATTTTAATAATCGACATAAACTTAAGTCAATACACAAAATATACGAACTGCTGCTAATCATTTCAGGTCTTGTGAAATCAATATCAACAAGCGTACTGCATCAGCAAGCACGTAAATCATCAGTCTGAAGATTACTTTCATTGGAATCTAGTCCGAGTCATTTTATAATTTATTATATATTTTATCTTTATTGAGTCTAGGATATAAGTTGTAAGATCGATTGGGTAATACTAGCTTAGGTTAATCATAGTCCACTTGTCTATACAGCCTACCTATCCATATTCCACATGCCAAAAGTTCAGTTCCATTCTGCAATAATATTTTACAAATGTTTAACATTTTTACCTAGACAGAACTCAAGCCGAGTTCGGTCCGAACTCTGACCGAGTTCGGTCAGTTTAAATTTAAGTATTTGTTGCCTCCAAATCTGCATGCAACGTTCATCTGCGAAATCTTTACATCAGAACTCTGCCAGAACTCTGCCCGAGTTCGGTCCTAGAAAACACCTATAAATAAAAGAGAATTTCTTATTCCAAATCACTCAATCAATTTTATCTTCTCTTCTCTCTTCAATAAGTGTTTTCATCCGATCAAAAGTTTTCATATCACACCTATACTCCTCTTAGCCAAAAGCCAGTAATATCTATTTCGATCTAGAGTCTTTTGGTTCTCAAGAGTTGTAAAGAGGTTGTTCAAAGTACAGTAATTATCTCTGTTGTGGAGCCGATCGTGCGCTCGTCACCAAGCACGGTGTTGTGAAGTTGGTCGTGCACTTGTCACTAAGCACGGTATTGTAAGAGACTGCAAGCTCTCAATTAGCTTGTGCCTTAGTGGATTAACATCGAACAAGAGTACTCGATACTGGATTAGTCCTCTCAAAGGGATACCAGTATACATCATTGTGTCACAGAGTTTGATCTCTCTATCTCTTGCTGTATTTATTTACTGTCTCTTATTCACTGCCATAGTTATCTGTTTATATTTTTTAAATTGGTGATTATTTTCTGCTACACTCGTACTCACTCTATTCACCCCCCTCTAAAGGTGCTCAACGGTCCTACATAACATACTCCAATCTTGGAAGATATAACCTCCTCCTTTCCTCTCTTTCAAGTTTGTAGATTTTATCTCTTTTTAGACACAATACCTATGAACTTCAATCCCTCCAAGAGGAAGAAGACTGTAGCCGGTGAAGTGGCTTCGTCTTCGAATCCTTAGGTGGATTCACTCCTTTCTCCGGTCCAATCGGCCGACGGCGCATATAATGAGTTTTTCTTTGACACACATGATCAATCCGTATTATGGTACACAGATTTATCGATTCACAAAATATGTACCGGTGCCCCAATCTAATGGACTGTATTTCCTGGACACCATCCATTCTTTGAGGCATTAGGGTCGCACCAACTTGTCACTCACCAATATCCCATTGCAATAATGTTATTAGACTGTTTTATTACAATTTCACTTTGAACACTTTTGTTGTAAGGAGTCGTGTCGGTGGAATTTCTATCGAGTTCAATGATGTCCTTTTAGCGAAAATTCTTTGTATGCCTAACGAAGGTGCCCCACTTGATGATATCACTGAGTTTGATTTTTTTCGCAGGCACAACTTTAAGCATTTTTAAGAACAAACTTTGTTCTCCTGCCCGTGTTCGTTCTGGTAAGTTCAAGGTTGCTAACTTGAACTTATTTAACTATGAATTGTATCGCATCATCTATTCCACTCTCTTACCCAAATTTACTTCGAAAGATGATGTTACCACCCTTGAACTGTCTGTCCTTTATCTTAAGGGTATTCAATTTTCTGCCCCGAAGACTATTATTCAGATGATTAGACGTTGTCACGAAAGGCATAAAAACCTGGCTTACGCGATGATTATTCCAATTATCTTCCAGCATTTCGATATTGACTTATCCACTTGCGCTCTTGACTCTGAGCCCAAGTATCTTCAGCTGTCTCATCGCAGCACAGCCGTCCCTCCTGCTCCTCCTACTACTCCACCTTCTCAGGATTATCTTATGTCTTATGAGGGTATCCATCAGCATCTTTTGGATTTGTGAGCGTCTATTACTGACACATCTAGGGAACGTGAGTTTCGTGATGCCAGTCAGTTTCAAGCTCTCGCCAATTCATTTGCCTACCTCCGATTTTCTCAGACTGGTTATTCTGCTAGTTCTCTTCCCCGAGATACAGCTGTATCGGGTTGCCGCTATAAGGATGAGACAGTACGTCATCTCTTTCAGCCCGGTAACGCATATGATTCGTACCGTGGTTCTGGTGCTACTCCACACCCTTCTGGAGCTGGCACTTCTGGAGCTGGTCCATCTGGACATGGTGGCACTGCTGACGCTGCTGTTGATGATGACTCTGAGGATTTTTGATCTAGACGTTATGTATTTTGTCTATAATTTTTCTAGTTAGACTCTTATTTGTCTATGTTTACTTGAAAATGCTCCGACATTCCAAGATAGCATTTATCTTTATTTTTTATTTCGCACTGAGACTGTATTCTTGGGATGATGTATCTTGAACATCTTTTATGCTTTTCTTAGCATGTTTTCTATTTTATCTTAGTACTATTCTCTATCCTTATTTCATGTTGTTTATGTATAGCATTATCTTTTTTAGCTTATGCTTCAACATATAAACTGCCTGTGAAATACATGTTTATCCTTCTATATTTTCTTTATATTTCTTCAACATTTGTTTCTTATGCATAAATTGTGGAGGAGCTTCTCTCTTTGTAATTATTTTGCTAAGTGACAATGGGAGAGAAAATGGATCTAACATCTTTTGCAGGAACATGATGTTACAGAATTTTTTTTCTGAGGATACAATACAGTACCATTGTTGAACAAGTACTACTTTGATTCTTTTCAAATAAAATGATCAAGATGTTATGTCGTTCAAGGTTTGTCAATTATCAAAATTGGAGAGATTATTGACCCGTTGGTCATGGTCGAACCTAATTTTAATAATTGGTCTAACTCTGTCTTGATATAAGGGCTACTTGGATTACTTGGACAACTACTAAAGAACTACTACCTATCTGATCAAGACTGAAGCCATTTTTGTCGTATGAGTCTGTATTTCATATTCAATATAATTTTTATATTTATTGAGTCTAGGAATACTTTGTACACTGAGTCGTACTGGTAAATAGGCTTTTCTAAAATGTTTTTAAAAATATCCGATGTTTTGAAAATAGCCAATTTTATAAAAGCTCCTAACTGCTTAAACTTTTCAAATAAGTTAGAACCAAAATCTGTTTTGTAAAACATCCCAAAAATCAAAATTGGCCCCAGGAAAATTCGGCCAGAGTTCGGCCAGAATTCGTTTAGTGCCATTTGGTTTTTGAACTTGGTCCTCCTGCAGTTACGGATGCAACTACTATTTACCGATATTCTCTCAAAGAGTTCTGTTCGAATTCTGCACGAATTCTGTCAAAATTTTGACTTTGAAAAACCTATAAATAGAGAATAATTTCAATCATTTCAACTCACTCATTCACTTTCTTATCTCTTCTCTCTAAACTTAAACATCTTCCAAGTTTTCTTAAAGCTTTCATTTTTAAATCGCAAGCCAGTTACAATCCTCTAGTCGATTTGCCAGTACGGTACGGTCTAAAAGTGTCAGAGAGATTGTAATCAGAAGCTTGATTGAAGAAAGACACTTCACAATTGAAGTTGGTCGAGTACTTCATATCAAAGCTCGCGTTGTAGAAGTTGCAAGAGGACATTGTATAAAAATTTGCGTAGTGGATTCAACTGGAATCTAGAGTTCTTTCGACTGGAATAATCCTCACAAGAGAAAAACCAGTATACATCGCCGTCTTTGCGTTTACTTTCTGATCTTTGCCTTTACATTTTACATACTTGTGATATATTATTTGTGATCTTATTGCGAACATTTTTAATTAGCTAAATTCTGCTGCCTACTCTATTCACCCCCCTCTAGAGTATTACGCTTTACAATTCGTTCCTACATCGTGTGCGGCTGCTACTCTCCCCATAAGATAAATAGAATATTTTTGGGTAGTTCACATGTCTACTAAAATATTTTTTCGCCTAAATAGTACTCATGGATTCAAACAGGTCATCAATACGGTAATACATTAGTCACGAAAAATAACATGTAAAGAATCCAAAACAACTACATCTTGTAACCATCGTGTCGATAATAAACAGAAAATCAATGTAAGATAATACTAAATACACGAATCATAGAAGTTATCAAATATGAAAACTATCAAAAAATGTACTCGCCTGGGATCCTTTGCTGGTGAAACAGATAATCCCGTTGGATGCAGGATAGGCTAATTGGCTCGTGTCGATGTGAAAGATTTCGGAATTCACAAAAAAGTAATAATACGTTAGTCACGATCGAATGATGATTTAAGCCGAAGGGATTGACTTAAAAATAATCCTTTCATTTAGAATATATATACACACCTATTTTTAGGAAAAATATTTATAATATAGAATTTATATTTTACTAGCAAAAAGACTTTAGAATCATAATAGGTATACCTAAAAATCTCTTTTTGAGAAAATAACCAAAAACTGTATTGAATAAAAACCATAATAATATATATAGCGAATTTGGAAAATATTATTGGAAACTATATATATATATATATATATATATATATATATATATATATATATATATATATATATATATATATATATATATATATATATATATATATATATATATATGTTGAAATACTTTAAATAAATACAAAAATTCTAGAATATGATTTTTTTTGCTAAAACCCTAATTTCTCAAATATAAGTTTTATGTCAAAAAACTATATTTTAATTTGATAGAAAATACTATAATATTGTTTTAGGTCAAACTGTATTATAAAAGTAGATATAAAATACTAGAAATATATATTTATCTAAAAATTATTTATAAATCGTTTTAGAAACTTATGTGTATATTTATACATAAACAAGCATGTTTTAGAAAGTACTTATAAGTTTGTACAAAACTTTATTTTGGAAAGTATTTATACATAACCTTAAAGTCCAAATCAATATATTGAAATAATAGTCTTAAATATTTAACATATTAAATCCGAAATTTGAACCCAAAAGGCCTAAAATAATTAATCAAATAACTATAAATAAAAATCCTGTTAATACTGTTGGGCCAAGCCCCATCTGAAGCCCAACAGTAATTGATAAACAACCCCAGTCCTCCAAATTAAAACAAAACCCAGTAAATACTCACTAAATTCTTTTATCCTTGGGCTAAGCCCAATGGCCCAACCCACTAATTACCAACAGGTAATAAATGAAACGGAAAATACCAACAGCTACTGCCGTTATCTTCTGCTGTTCCCAATAAATGAAACGAAAGGAAATAATGTAAAACTATAGAAAGGAGAATGAAGAAGGAAAATGGAAATTAGGGAGAGAGAGATTACAGAAGAGAGTTCCTCTTCTCAGAGAAGAGGAAGCTGAAGAAAAGGGGAAAGTGAACCCACACTTAGGGTTCGGCGGAGAAGTGCTTCGGCGGGCACTGGTGTTCGGCGGAGGCGCCAGGCACGATGAGCGGTGCTGTCGATGGTTGTTGTGGGAGGGCGGAGTTTAGAGAGGAGGATCGGAGGCGATCGCCTACTCCGACGCGGGGTCAAGTAGGGAAAGGCGGCCAGTTGCTCGCCAGGCCGCATGGATCCTTGTCGGAGGTGGGCGGTCGAAGGATGGCGCCAGCAGGCACTGGCCGACTTGGTCTTGCGGCGCACAGTCCTTGCGCTAGTCAAGGAGGCACCGGCGAGGGTTCGACGTGACTTGCCTGCGATTCGACATCTCTCGCTGAGGAAGGAAGAGGTGGAGGTGCTGCTCTGGTCCAGAGATGCGGTGCGCGTCCATGGCGGCGTGCTCCCGACATTAGGCCAAGGAGAGGAAATGTAACGCGCCAGTCCCAAAATACGTAGGACTAGGAAGCCAGCTACGCATCGAGAGGACTCCAGTCCAGCTCGAATACGTATAAGATGTCAGGTTGAAGTTTGGGGTTTTGCTGGGTTCGGGTCTATGTGGATTTTTCAACTCGTGAGATATTGGGTTACCAATATCTTGTGAGTTATGGTATTTTATTGCTTTATTTTTGTCTTCATTAACCCATATATTTACATATATGTCTACATATATATGTATGTATGATATATATGTACCATATAACATATATACAAGCAATTTTTAGAGACCAATCTAACCAAAATAATTAATGGTTGTAACATATATATTTATTAATTCCATAATTAACATTTATATAATTAGAATTTTATTGATTAATAAGAATATATATATAAAACCTATTACTCCCATACCATGTATACACTATAAACACAAATACAGCCTAAACTTCCCAAAAGTCTAATTGAACTTTTTATGAAAATTGTTATTATATAGCCTAAATTTAAATATCAAACTTGTAGTCAAATAACATATTATATATGGCATTCCATTAGAACAATTGCTCACTAGGCTATAAAAATAAAATACCCACAAATGTATATACAATCTATATATCTACATAGACATCGTTGTCGCATTACATGCCTACACGGGCTAGGGTTTGTCTCGGATCAAGTCCGGGCTAGAATGGTACAACCGGATTTCCTATAAAATCAAAAGTCCTAATATTTAAATAGTTAATCGTCTATATGGTTAAGTCGCAACTTTGACTGATTTTTCTAGTTGGGACACGGTTATGACCGTGCCAAAATTCTTAGTCGCAACTTGGGACACTAGTCCAAGTACACAACCACATCAACCGTGCCAAAATTCTTAGTCGATATGCATCTCAGAACTTAATCATAACTAAGGCATATTTATATAAAGTATTTATGCTATTATAAGTATATATATATATATATATATATATATATATATATATATATATATATATATATATATATATACAAGATTGTATCTACATCTATTTGGCCAAAAATAAATTCATACACTACAAGACAAATGATGATTCTTGACGGTTTATAAGTTGATGGTCGTGAAAGACCGGCAAGAAAATGGATTATCTTGACGATTTTAGCCTTACGTCAAGACATGACACATTTTTTTGTTAATTTAGCAATTTTATAGCATAATAGTTGACGGTTTTAGAGAATCCGTCAAGAAACATCATTTGATTTAGTGATGGTTCAGTAATAACCATCAACTAATATATGTGCAATACAATTGGCACGATTTTTCGAGCTGCCATTTAGGTTAATTTTTTGAACTTTTTTAATTACAATCTATATTGATGCTTGTCATTCAACCCCATCTTATTTATTTCCCGATCCCTTCATCTTCTCCCTATTTCTCCTCTAGGTTGCTGATGGTGAATGAGAGCCCAAACCAAAAATTTCCCTCTTCATCCTCTCCATCTCCTTTCCCCTCTTCTTCCTCTTCCTCTTCCTCCACCTTTCTCATTCCCAAAACCCTTTTTCAACCCCAAATCCATCAAGTTTCATCCCTAAACCCTAACCCTAAATCCATCAAAGTCCAGAGTTACGATGTCCATGGCGAAGTCGGAAGATCCGAAGAAGAAGAAGGAAGAAGAAGAAGCAATGGTATTGAGATTGGCAGCAGCTCGATTCCTCGTCGTTCGTCGATCGATGCCCGTACGTCAGTTCAGCGATGGCAAGGGGGAAGGTCCTCAGCAATGAGGAGAGAGCAGCCGAGAACATCTACATCCAGGTTTCTCCATGCCCCGTTTTTCTCTCTTCGTTTTGATCTATGTTGTACGAACACAATTCGGACACGATGACGTCGATCCTGACTTGACCAAGCAGACTCGGCGTGGTATGGAGTGTCCGACACGATGCGACAAGGATAAGGACGTAGGAGAGAATTTTGGAGCGTCCGTATAGATTTTATTCTGCTGCTTGAAACAGATACGAATACGTCAGGGCACGATGATCCGACACGATGCTACACGAGGACACGTACACGACTCCGATTTTGGAGGAAGGAACAGTAGGGATTGGCACAGGTACATTTTGACTCCATTTATACTGAAGCCTTATTTTGGTGTAATTTTTGAAAATCATAGGAAAAACAAATTGATGTCGAACACACTAATTTTTGGCACCAGCACTACATCTGACGAAAAACAAAATATCTTTTGTGAAGTCAAAATTTGGGTTTATTTTAATCGAGTGGTTTGTAGTAGTGGACTGTAAATTCATTGTTAATATGGCTCATCATGATCGTCCCTGAAAGTCACTGTTTCATGAGTATGATATAATCAATTTGTCCTATAGAAGAAAAAAAATCAGTACATCGCTGTTAGTAAAGTTCAATATCAGTTCTTTTCTGCTGTTGTAATATTTTTTTGGAAACGCTAATAATTATTCAAGTAGAGAATAACAAACTTCGCAGGGTTAAATGTGTGCACTCATTTAGAGGCTAAAACATCTGTTTTCGAAATGTTGTCATAGTGACATTCCTGAAAATGAATGTTTGAGCAAATAGCCCTCCCTCAAACTATAGTCCAAACTAGCCTTAAGTTGCAGTTCAATGCTCTTAATCCTAAGCTCATGATGATACCAACTTAGCTAAATTTCCGTCATACCAACAATTTTACCAAAACTAGCAGGATTTATAATGCAATTTGGGCTAATAATTTAACATTCAGGCCACTTTAAAATTACGAAGGACCCCTAAATAACTTCATTCAGGCACTCAAATGGCTATTTCTAGAATAAAGAGCATTTTTTAACATTTGGGTACATGAACTCGGGGGTGTTGGGGTTATTGAACATTTCTATTGCCAAATTATGTGGCTTACTAGCAATGATCTGAATTCCATACAATTTGACCCCATCGGTGATCTTACAATATGATCTTCATCTGGACAGATTGGTGGCTGTTAGTAATTACCATGTAACAAATTGTCAACTGCAATAGAGTGAAACTGGTGAGTTTAGCATAAAGTTAAAAGTGCCCTTAGTGGAGCATTACAAGAAACGGATGTTCTACAGTGCTATGGATATGCAATTTTGCCTAGTATAGTTTTATCGATTTCTCATTAATATGTATTTGGCATTTTCACTTTCATATTCTTACATTTGAAAACATTCCTCTCTGGTTACTGTTAAAGTTAGTATATATATATAGTCAATAATATTGTATTTTTCTACCAGATGGAGCTTTTCAGAACATTGTTAACTAATATGCTAACATGCTATTAGAGTAAAAGTTCCTAGCTTCAAAGAACATTTATTCATTTTAGAGAAAAAAGATGACTCTCCTTTATTTCTCTTTTTTACAACATCATGTTTCTCATTTCACATAAAAAGGAAAATCTATGCATTTGGCCTTAATTTTGAACAAGTCATTATTACTAAACATGTCACTTGCCTTCTGTCACGACTCGTACCCGGATATACGAGTACGAATACGTGGGCCACGCCCAGCCTACGCCGCGGTATCGGCGGTAGACCGTTGTCAAGTGTACTATACTAACTACAACATCTAAGAATCCATAACTAGAAATGTACTCATGTCACATCACGCAAACTAAGGAAGATAAGACAGGAAATAGTTATAATATCACTAGAACAACTAGAATCTACAATGATCAAGACATGAAATAAAGAAAACAACAAGACTAACTAAGGATAACTACCAGGCAACTCACATAGAAGAATAGTGAGATCCACCTCAGCTAGCAACATCATGAAGTCCAATACTGAGGGCACAACTACTCCTAAAATTTTGTCAACATATCCAGTCAGGATGGAACGAGCACAAATCTCAAATAACAGTTCTAATTAGACGATATTGAAAATGTAGCAGTAAATAGAGAGAATATACAAGAAATCATGAAATGTACATGTGAGTATCATGGCAAGGTATACTGTAATCTAGAGTTAGAACAAGGCAAGTAAAACTGATCATGGCATGTACAAGAATCAAGAATCATCTATCTAAGTGTGTGAGTACTAGTTTCAACATGTGGCCGGCTTGGGTCTTGCACAAGGTCTACTGGCATGGTTAATCATACGTGAGGTGTATGATTAACACTCACAAGGTCTACAAGAATAACGAGGTGGATAATGACCACACATCTACACTAATACTCTCCGTCCCCGACTAGTATAGTGGATCCAACCATGACACATCATGACATGCGATTCTCCGAGAGGGTAGCTAGCCTTCGCAGGAATCGTGTCTATACAATGCACAAGGAACAAGGAAGACTTGCACAAGATATACCAAGGAAAGCGAGGAATAACATCTCATGACGGGATCCAAAGAAATACCAATCCGTGTGAATAATGTGTCAAGAGAACAAGGGTATCTACACTAAATACAAGAAACATAAACGATATCATAAAACAGAAATATTATCAGAGAATGTACTCGCCTGAGATCTGGTGGAATATGTCAACTGGTCCAAGAACAGTGCCTCGAGGATCTATAGGTGGAATACTGTATCAATATAAGGGTTTGGAAGTAAAATCAAGTCATACTAAGTCAAACTAGGTCAAGACAAGTCAAAGCAAGTCAAACTAGGTCAATCTAAGTCAAGGGTTGACTTACAGTTGACTTATGGTCAACTGGTCAACTCTGGTCAACTCTAGGTCAAACTTGACTAACGTTGACTAACAGTTGACTTTGGGTCAACTGGTCAATTTCGGTCAAGTTCTGGTCAATCCTAGGCTACGGTTGACTTCCGGTTGACTTTGGTCAAAATAGTCAACTGTGGTCAACCAGGGTCAAAACTAGTCTAACCTAGGTCAAATGTTGACTCTACTTCGACGTTCAGTCAAAGTAGTCAACCATGGTCAAACTGGGTCAAAGCTAGTCTCTATAAACATCTACAAGGTCAACTTATAAATTTCAGTGATTTAGAAATCACTGAAATCGACGGGTCTCTAAAACAACCAAAAGGAGAAAATATTATAATAATAGGGTAACACAAAAAGGGAAAAAATCTACAGATGTTGTCGGATGATGAAACTAACATCACCAACGTGTCCAGAATGGTCAAATCAGCTAGGATAGCCTGTCCAAAAGTCCAATTTGGACACAGGGGCAAAACGGTAATTTCGGGTCAAAATGATATCCGCTGTTGGACACACTTTGCACCAAAAAATGTGTCGAAATAAAAGTGCACAAAACCTAACAAATTATATGTCCACGAATCCAGAATGACGATACGAACCCAACGGTATATCTAGAATTGGATTTCGTTGACCCGATCTCAAATTGGTCCGTCGACCAGGACATTGAATTTTTGATTTGCACGAAAAAGCGTGTCGGAGCTAATGTCCTCAAAACTCAGCAAATTATATGTCAACGAGTCCAGAATGACGATACGAACTCAACGGTATATCCGGAATTGGATTCCGATGAGCCGAACTCAAAATGACACGTTGACCCGGACTTTGGGGCCCGCTTTGCACCGAAATGCGTGCCAGGGCCCACGTTCTCCAAATCTAACAAACTTTATATGAAAACAGGCCAGAACGACGCCACGAGTCTACTGGTGGTATCAGAATTTGAATCCGCAGCCCCGGGTTCAAAAATGGAATTTTACAATTGCAACACTAAAAATTCGAACGGCCAACTTTGGCGTCGAATTCGACCGACCTAATAAGCTCAAACTGAAATGAAATCTAAAGGGGACAGGAAGAGGGTTATACCAGCTATGCACCGGAACCGACGGCGCGCAAAACGGAGCTACGATGACGAAGATACGAACCCGCAAGGTTGGCGTCACGAAACTGTCCAAAAATAGTTCAAATTAAAACGTCAACTTGGTGGCCAGTTTTGATGTATCAAACGACGAAATTAACGGGTGAAATTTGAGAGGGATGAAGTGGTATATACCGAGATTGAGACGGAGCGAAGAAATCGCCGATCCAATGGTCGGATTCCCCGGGAAACGCACACGAAGTTGCTGCGACGAGGCGCCAATTCTGGGCTTCGCGCGCGCGCGCGTCGACGGAATTTCGTGAAAAATGCACGAATCCCCTCGACAACGCGTCGTGGGAGATGACGCGCACCACGGGAGAGCTCGCCGGGGTCGCCCAGCCATGGGTGGCCGGCCACGTGGTGGCACACGGCCACCCGCGGCGAACGGCAGTCGCTGTTGTTGCTGCGCGGTGGTGCGGTAGCCACTGCTGCTGCTGCACGATGGTGCCCGGCCTGGCGGGGCACGACGACGGCGAGGGGGTGGCGGCGCACGACGACGACGAGGGGTGGCGCGTGGAGGTGGCACCGCCCCACGCTGCTGCTGCGGCCTCACGTGCGCCTGCACGCGCGTGCGCGGCGTGGCCGCACGGTGGCAGGCCGTGGTTTGGCCGCGGGGTGTCGCCAGGGGCGTGGGAAATTGGTGGGGTGGTCCGGGCAGCGGTTGGCCACGGCGTGGGCAGCACCGACGACGGCGACGATGTGCTCAGTGGTTGAATGGTGGAGGTGGTGGTGTTGATTCATGGTGATGGTGTTGCTCTCTTAAAGAGCAAGAAGAAAAGAAGGAAGAAGGAAGGAAAAAATGAATGAATGAAGAAGGAATGGGGGGGCTAGCTGCTGTGTTCGTACAGCATGGGGGGAAGGGGTTGCTTGTGTGGGGATTGGAAAAGGAGAGAGAGAGAGAGAGATTATATAATATATATATATATATATATGTGTGTATATATATTATATATAAAGAGGGAGAGATATTAGAAGATATTTAGAGAGAGAGAGAGAATAGGCCGGCCACATGGGGGGGTTGTGTGTGCTGGCATGGTGAGTTGGGGTGAGGTGTGTTGTGTTTTAATGGGAGAGAGATATCATATATATATATATATATATATATATATATATATATATATATATATATATATATATATATATATATATATATATATATATATATAAGATATTTGTAGATATTTAATAAGTAGAGAGAGAAAGAAATATTTTCAAAATAGGAAAATCTTGTGGGGTAATTGAGCAGTCATAAGAGGGCAGCATGGAGCTTGGGTTGGGTTCAACGGAGCCGGGCTGGGCCAAAATCGGACATGGTGCAATATTCGAATTAAAATGGGTATTTATAATCATGAGCAAATAAATAGCATGTGGAGACTCAAATAAGTGGGACAGAAGCGTCATGCGGGTAGTAGGCTTCGTGTGGGCCATGTTCCTATTTGGGGTCGACTAGGTTGGGTCGATGTCGGGTCCCGAAAATTAAATTAGAAATTTAGTCAGGTTTTAAGGTAGATAACTAATTGGCCTAAATTGACCCGAAAGTTGTACGAAGAAAATGAAGCACAAGATGGTGTGTCTGAGTGGGATACAAAGGTCATGGATGAAGAGCGTCTCGAGTAGATCAGGCATGACAAGTTGGTTTCGAGAGAATGACTGGTCTGGTGCTCCTAAATTAAAAGTCACGGTAACGCGCTCATGAGGATCAAGAAAAAGAGTGGGAAAATCTGTAAATAATTAAATGGTCTAATTTGACCCGAACTTGCGCGAAGCAAAAAGAGCACAAGGGAACGAGTTCAAGTGGGACAGGATATATCAAAATAAAGATAATCTCGTCTACTACAAACTCCAAGAAGGGAGTTTCCAGAGACTGGCATCCCTGATGCTCTAGAATTCCAAATCACGGTAAAGAGCATTAAATTAAATATTAATCAAATAATAATATTTATTCAAAATAATTGATTTATAAAATTTAAAAAAAATAAGCCCTAAATTCAGGGGCTTACACCTTCTTATGTTTGCTGCAAATTTCCCTTGCTATATAGGAGTATTACTTTCCCTTCCTTGGTTCATCCGGATGAAAATCACTTTTAGTGATGCAAAAGGGCTTGTATTTCTCCATGAAGCTGAAAAGCTAGTCATTTATCGTGATTTTAAAACGTCTAATATTTTGTTAGACCAGGTTAGTATGCAAAAGTTCTCAAGTATTAACTGTTCTATGAATCCGCAACACACACACTACTTACTTTTTTTGTGGAGTCAAAACTGTAATTATCACATGGCCCTCTTTTAAATATAAGGCAAGGTAATTTTTTGGTGTTTGCATAAGGCAGATCTCAAATCACTTTGCTTTGTAATGGTTGCACCTAGAAAATGGGAGGGATCTCCATGCTTTATGTCAACCTCTTATTCATCAAATGCCTGTATCACATCTAAGCTTCGCGTATGGGTATCGAACCCTTCCTATGAGTATCGGTGTTGGTGGTATCGTCAACATTTTTGGATCGGATATATCAGATTTTTTTGTATCAGAAAGATAATAATTATTAATAAATTTAGAGATAGTATTTTATACATAACAGGCATAATTTTAAGTATTTTCTATATTATTTCATAGTAGTTTCTTGAGTAACAAAACATCGACTCTTGCGCAGCTGGCCAAATCGCAGTGCTCAGCTTGCCCATTGATTTGTTTTCTTCATTGCTTGTTTCACTTGTGGTTAGAACCTTCCAAACAACTGTAGGTCAGTTTATTTAATCTCGGGGATTGTAGATTTGATGTTCTTTTCCATTTTTTTGTGACAAATTGTCGTTTGTTGTATTTGGTTGCTTCATATGTATGGTTGGGCTTGGATGTGATTTACTTGTGTTCAGCATTCGACTGGAACAACCAGGACTTGGTCTAGTCCATGGACCATGCCTCGTTGAAATAAACGTAGCCTCTCATCAGGCTAGTTCTATCTCAGCTCATAGTTGTAATTTGTAATTTGTAACTTGTAACTCAAAATATCAGTCTAGGCCTTAAACTCTTAATGTAGAAAATTAATTAAGATTTGTTCTAATCTTTATTTATTCTGTCGTCCATATGAACAGTGAGGTATTTTAATATATTCTTCATTGAAAAGCTGCAAGAAATATTTGCATATGAATTAAATCTTATAGTTTGAGCACTTAAGTTTGAAACTATAAAACGATATGTTGATATTGGTTTATCATTAATCCATGTTACACAATAATGTTTGTTGTCTAAAATGTTGCCTTAATGTTGTCATAGTAATTTTTCATGTAGTTGGGTCTTCTTCTTTTTACCAATTAATTACATGTACCAGTATATATGTATAATGAATTGGGCTTTTGGACAAATTGATGTCTTTCACTGATGGTTCACTACTTCCCTTTGGCTCGATGGTGCCTACAAAATGTTATTTCTTCTAGTATTTTGAAATAATGTTCTCATTTTAGGGTGCAGATGGTGTCCTAGTTCTAGGAGGTTTTGGTGATAGAGGAGTGCAAGGGGAAATTCTTGTTGCCAAATATGCTGGAGAAAATCATGTTCCATTTCTTGGCATCTATCTTGGCATGCAGGTTGATGTTATTGAGTTTGCTCGTTCTATTGAGTTTACTTTTAGCTATTGTCCTTGACCCTCCTTCGATTAGGGGATATCATTACTATGATATTCTGCCCTTAGGCTAGTTCTGTATATTAACATCTTGTTTCAATTATTGTTCTAATAAATAACTTTCAGTTATAATCAGTCTTTTAAAGAAATGGTCGAAATGTGCTTGGATAAAGATCAAGCAAAGAGCCCAACATCAGAAAAATTATTAAAACACTCATTTTTCAGAACTACAAAGCCTCCAGAGCTGTCTGCGAAAAGTCTATTGGCTGGTTTGCCACCACTTTGGGACTGTGTGAAGGCACTCTAGGTTAGTCATTTAACGATATGTCCTTTGTTGACTATTTCTCATTGGTGACAAGTTAGGGTTAACAAAACTCCATCAATACTCTCATTCCTCTGTAGCTTAAAGATGTTGTTCAACTGGCTCTGGAAAAAAATGCCTTCAGTAGAACAAGAAGCATTATCATAGGTGTACAATTTTGTTTGGGACTGAATTTGAGGGCACTAATTGGTACACTGATTTTCAACATGGAGGGTTTATCCATATTTTGAAATAGATTTTTCTTTGAATACGTATCCATGCCAATATCCATACCTAGCAAACACGTATCCTTTATGATACTTCCCTCGCACTTCAAGCTCAAAAAATGGATTCAAGCTTGAATTCAATATACAGTGTATCTGAGCAGAATATGGGTACATAGCAGTTGTGTTCAAATCAATGAGGGCAAGAAAATTAAAAATATATGTTTAAGTTACTCTTAAATCAGTGACTTGCAGTTAGCATTTTACAGTTGTTGCTGCTATCTGCTGCTGATACATATTGTTGTAATTTGATACAGAGATATCTGTGCACATCTCTCCTTGATTTTCTCTTGCACACCACATTCAACAAGTATCGTCACAAAGTTATTAAAGTACTTACAAAGTTATTAAAGTTCTGTACTTATATTTCTTATTCTTATAGCATACATTGTAACATTATCGTTGCAACCATATTGTAATAAGTTAGTCTTTGTTGCTTATATATTGCCTCTTTTATATCATTCATCCTTTTGATAGAAAATATCATTCATCAATATATTCTTCTTTTTGTATTCATGGCTTGTCTTTGAGATTTTTTTGGCATTAAGTTAAATGCAATGCAATGCTTTCTTTTTCATTTTCTTTTCAAGAGAAATATTTCTTTAGTCTATATTTCTATTTTAATTTTCCATAATGTAATGTTGCACCTGTAAATTTGAGTGTTTCAATACATACTTTAGTTGTAAGAGATTCAATTTACAACCCAACTATACATGTTCAGCAGAAAACAGTCTGGATTGGAGAACATGTAGGAAAGTATATCGATAATTTTTGTTTTTGTTCTCTCAGGAACTTGCTGAAAAATGAAGGTGCATAGGGAAATGCTGTGGATATGGAGGGATGTGCTCCGGTCTGGTTTGCTACTTTTTTGTTTCATTTTATAGTGTTGGATTATGTTTTGTGGTGACAAGTGATGGATGTTTGTGGTTTGGATGTTTAAGTGGTATGGAAATAACAGATGTGGGATATGTGTACTTTATGGTTGGATTATGTTGTGGTTGGACAAATGAAGAATACATGTGGTGGGATGTGAATTGGAAGTTTTTATTGTATGAACAATACAGTTTGTTATTATAAAATTTAAGTTTTATAGTAATTTGATGTGTGTAGCTTCTGGATCGATACTATGTGTGTTTGATTAATATTGTATAATTCTTGACAGAATTTTTGCAGGCTTCGCTTGACGGTACTTTGGATAGCTTCTCATGACGGTTGTCAAACGTCAACTTTAATTCGTATCATGCTATATATTAGCCGTTAATTAATGCTTTTCATGACGGGTTTTGTCCGTCAAAACAAATGCTTTTATTGACGGCTAAAGACCGTCATCTAGGTCAGAGTCAAGAAAAGTTTTTACCTATGTTGACGGTTTCTAAAAACTGCTATCTTGATGGCTAAAAACAGTCAAGAAAATTACTTCATATGACGGCCAAAAACTGTCAAGAAAAGCCATGTCAGCAACCGTCAAGAAAAGGGAAGGGTCTTTTCTTGACTCCGGCCTACTTGACGGATCCGCAACCGTCACGATACCCATTTCTTGACAGGGAATCACCGTCAAGAAAAACCTTTTTTTCTTGTAGTGATAATAATTTTACTAAGTCATGGCACCCTAACATGGCTCTATCAAATGGGGTTGGCTAGGTTAGGGTCAAAATATATTTTCTAGTCAGATTGAACTCGAAAATCCAACACATGAGTCTCTTGTGCCATTCGCAAATAAATAGCACATGGGGACTCGATTGAGTGGCATACCCTTAGCATGTGTGTCGTAGGCTCAAAATGGATCAAAACTATATATTAGGTCAAATGGTTTTGATCGATGTCGAGCCCCGATCTCAAGTAGGAAGTTAGGTCTAGAATTATGATAAACGGTCGAATAGCCTAAATTGACCCAAAGTTGTGCGAAGTCAAAAGAATGTTAGAAAACAATTTTGGATGGGACATAATTTATCAAGTTGAAGGTGGACTTGTCTACTTCAAAACTCATGAAGGTCGTTTCGAAGGATTGACGCATCTTGTGCTCCAAAAATCGAAGCTACGAAAATGTACATCTATAGACATAATTAATAAGAAATATAATTTAATAAATATACAATCATCTAATTATATAAATAAAAATAATTCCCAAAAATCAAGGTCCTCACAATCTACCCATCTTCAAAGAATTTCGTCCTCGAAATTAAAATAAGGCTCACTAACGAAGAACTACGCTAGCATAACTAGGATTAGTTTACGGGATATGCTAGGTCACTATGGTGTCTCCTGATAACTCAAGTAATAATTATTACTAAGCAATTTGGTTTTGCAACATCTCTATTATAAAACTATAGATGGTTATCTCTAGTCACTTTTTTTGGTACTGACGCTCTTCCAACGGCCAGGTTGAAGGCTTGTCTTCCATATTATCACAACTATATAAGTCTATTTTCATTAGACCAAGCTAAGTGATACCAACCAATCTTTCTAAACCTAACTTTACAACTGATAGGGCATAATGGTAAATAGGTTAGGTTAGGATTATGTCTAGGTTCTTCTTATAGAGGGTCAATCTTTAACTAAAACTACCACTCCATTCTTGATCGAGTGACTACCATAAGGGCGTAATCTAGTATAATCATCTATTTATTTATATACTAAGGACATCTACCCACCTTTGGTCGCACTACCCTATCAAATACAAGATGCACTAAAATTTTATAACCCTTACATACTAGTTGCAAATCCATACTGCTAGATATCTATGGCTTATGGCATCTCTAGTCCCCTCCTATCTATCAAGCAACCAAAATTCAATACGCAAACTAATTTATACAATAACTTAAGATTTTTTTAATAAATTCTATAAAGCACGATCATTCGTCACTCCAAAATAGGAAGGGACAAGAAACAATGGTATGAGAGAGCAAAAAAAGAATAGTCGAGAGCAAATACAAAGTTCAAGGACGGTTGAGAAATTTCTAAGAGAATTGTCAAGTAGTTGTGGATTGAGATTTCTAAGGGTCTAATCATATTCGAAGGCCTGCTCGATACAATAACGTAACCGAAGTGACTAACTCGACCTGCATGGGCCACCAAAAAATATAACGTCCCAGTCCCAAAATACGTAGGACTAGGATACATATATATGTCAGCTACGCATCGAGAGGACTCCAGTCCAGCTCAAATACATATAAGCTGTCTGGTTGAAGTATGGGGTTTTTCTGGGTTCGGGCCTATGTGGTTTTTTTAACTCGCGAGATATTGGGTTACCAATATCTCGTGAGTTATGGTGTTTTAATGTTTTTTTTCTTCATTAACCCATATATTTACAGATATGTCTATATATATATATATATATATATATATATATATGTATAAAAAAAAAAAAAAAAAATATATATATATATATATATGTATATATATATATATATATATATATATATATATATATATATATATATATATATATATATATAGATATATATATATATTTATGTCTACATATATATATATATATATATATATAAATATATATATATATATATATATATATATATATATATATTTTATATATATATAAATATATATAAAATATATATATATATATATATATATATATATATATATATATATATATATATATATATATATATATATATATATATATATATATATATATATATATATATATAAAATGTATGTATGTATATATGTATGATATATATGTACCATATAACATGTATACAAGCAATTTTTAGAGACTAATCTAACCAAAATAATTAATGGTTGTAACATATATATTTATTAATTCCATAATTAATATTTATATAATTAGAATTTTATTGACTAATAAGAATATATATAAAACCTATTACTCCCATACCATGTATACACTAAACACACAAATATAGCCTAAACTTTCCAAAAAGTCTAAAACAACTTTCTATGAAAAATCAAACTTGTAGTCAAATAACATATTATATATGGCATTCCTTTAGAATAATTGCTCACTAGGCTATAAAAATAAAATACCCATATATGGCAAATTGTTATTATATAGCCCAAATTTAAATATCAAACTTGTAGTCAAATAACATATTATATATGGCATTCCTTTAGAACAATTGCTCACTAGGCTATAAAAATAAAATACCCATATATGTATATACAATCTATATATCTACATAGACGTCGCTGTCGCACTACATGCCTACACGGGCTAGGGTTTGTCTCAGATCAAGTCTGGGCTAGAATGGTACAACCGAATTTCCTATAAAGTCAAAAGTCCTAATATTTAATCGTCTATATGGTTAATTCACAACTTTGACTGATTTTTTTAGTTAGGACACGATTATGACCGGGCCTTCCCTAGCATGGCTAAAATACTAGTCCAATTACACAACCACATCAACCGTGCCAAAATTCTTAGTCGATATGCATCTCAGAACTTAATCATGACTAAGGCATATTTATATATAGTATTTAGGATATTATAAGTATAATCATAATCATATACATATACAAGATTGTATCTACATCTATTTGGCCTAACATAAATTTATAATAATTTTACTTAGTCATGGCACCCTAACATGGCTATATCAAGTAGGTTGGCTAGGTTAGGGTCAAAATATATTTTCTAGTCAGATTGAACTCGAAAAGCCAATCCATGAGTCTCTTGTGCCATTCGCAAATAAATGGCACATGGGGACTCGATTGAGTGGCACACCCTTGGCATGTGTGTCGTAGGCTCAAAATGGATCAAAAATATATATTGGGTCAAATAGTTTTGATCGATGTCGAGCCCCGATCTCAAGTTGGATGTTAGGTCTAGAATTATGATAAATGGTTGAATAGCCTAAATTGACCCAAAGTTGTGCGAAGTCAAAAAATGCTAGGGGACAAGTTTGGATGAGACATAATATATCAAGTTGAAGGTGGGCTTATCTACTTCAAAAATCATGAAGGTCGTTTTGAAGGATTGGCGCATCTTGTGCTCTAAAAATCGAAGCTACGAAGATGTCCATCTATAGACATAATTAATAAGAAATATAATTTAATAAATATACAATCATCTAATTATATAAATAAAAATAATTCCCAAAAATTAGGATCCTCACAGGAACTTCTATGGCGGTCGATCTGGTTTGGGGGTGGTAATGGTGTGTGTATGTGGTGGGGAGATGGTGACGCTGTCGGTGGCTCAATGCGAGGAGGCGGATCGACCCTCACCCGTGGGTCGCCGGTGGAGGGAGTGCACCAGGACGGAGCTCTCTAAGGGGAAAAGATGACATATAAGTTAATATTGGTGTTTGTGGTGGTTGGCTTGCAGCCACGATGGCGGCCGGTAGCGTAGGTTATTTTGGTGGTGATAGGCAATGGTGGATGATCAGGCTATGGTGGGGTCTAACGTCTGTGGTCGCGGCTCCGACCAACGAATGGTGGCGCTCGGTTCAACTCGAGCGAGGCTCGCTTATCGAGAGCTGATGGGGATCTACCGGGGATACTCCAGCCATCGTCAGTCGGGAGGATGGTGTTAGAGGCTGGTGGTGGAGTTCTTAATGGTGACTGTGGTGGTGCTGGCTCGATGTGGTAGAGGAGAAGGAATGGGGTAACGCCTGCGGTGGTATGGGTCAGTTATCCGGTGGCGAATAGGGGTTCGGTCGAGCGAAGCAGAAGAGAGGGGTCCACACGTGGATGTGGTCGAGTCTTGGTTGAGATGGCAACAGGGAAACGGCTGAAATTGGCCAAAAATTTGGGTTAGGGATTAGATTTAGGATAAGGAATTATGTTAAAGATTTGGGGATAGGGTTAGAGATTTGGATATCGAAAACTTTGGATGTAGTTGGTGTCCGTGGTATCGGACACGAAAAAGAAATGTAATTATAATAATAAAATAATAAAAAAAGTAATTGGGACATGGACACGATGTATGGTACAATGTGATGGCTATGGTGTTTGAGAAATTTGTGAAGAGTTGCGTTGAGAAAACTTATGAAGAAACAAAAGGGAACTCCCCTTTATATAGGAGTTTTAATCTCCTAGTTCGATAAGGTCTAGGAGTTCATTTGGATAATCCTTCCCTTTCATTTAAATCGAATAAACATTTAAATTAAAACCAATCTAATCGCAATCAAGTAAATAATTATCATAATAATAATTAAAGTATATATTCGGTATTATCAAACAATTTAAATCGTATATATAGAAATCTAAATTCAAATAATAGTTATCTAGTGATTTAAATAAAACGATATTATCAAAACAATTAAAAATATATTTTTATAAAATTCAAAACTAATTTTTAAAATACTTTGATAAAATCTTCTTTATTGTTTCCGAAAATACTTATGATTTTCAAATCCATTTTGGAAACCTATTTCAATAAAAGTTCAAAACAATAACCAACGTCTTTCATAATTTCTATAATATCCTTTAACAAAATAAATTAGCACTTCTCAAAATATTTAATTTAAAACTTGCTTTTGATAAAAAAATTAATAAAAAAACCCTTTAAATACATTAAAATGAATAAATAAAAATAATTTTTTTGAAAAAATTTGGGAAGAGGAGTTACACTTCCTTTACCGGAGTACCCATCCGACGATCCGCCGCTTCAAGAGCACCACTATTCCTGCACTTTTGCCGCCATTGCCGACGGGGTGAGCGTCTCCTTCTCTTGAACCCCTTCTTCTTCTTCCTCTGCTTATTCTTCTTGATCGTCATCATCTTCCTCTTCTTCTTCTTTTTCTTTTTCTTATTATGTTATTCTTTTTCTTCTTCAAGAAGAGTCTTTTTCTCTCTCTGGTGTAATGTGTATGTTTGTGTGAGAGGGCCGGATGGCCATGGGCTAAGAACGAATGGGCTAGAGTTTAGTTATATGTTATTAGGCTGGGTTTGGTAGAGACTATGGGCTGGGTAAAAAAAAAAGAGAATTAATGTTGGTATTGGACAGGGCCAGACCCACTAACAGTTGGACCGGGCTAGTTATTTGAGCTGGGAATAATTATTTCTTAAATAGTAATAATTAGATTTTAGTAATCTAGTAATTTACTAATTAATTAATAGGTTAATAATTATTTAAAGATAATTTTGTATAATCTTAATTAATAGTCAATGTTTATCTAGCTATATTTTAGATGGCAAGTATTTTACTATTACAAGTATTTATTAGTAAATAGTTTAACTAAAACTATTTTGCTAATGTTACATATATAAATAATTAACTAAAATATTTTATAAATAGTTTTCTAGTGGGAATTATTATTATAGATTGTAAGGAATGTCCTATATAATTAACCATATTTTCTTAACCCTATTCTAAGTTGACATAAAGACATTCCCAACCTTCCAGTAAAAGGCGAGTACTTCCATATGAATTTGTTACATCTACTTCATGTGATGAATTGTTTCATGTTGGACAAATACGACTTGATCATGTGCTTCTGGTTCAGTACTTATCATATGCTCTTGTTCTTATTCTTGTACATTAGGGAGGAAAAATACTTATCGATATGTGATCAAAGCCAAGCCGCTAGTTAGGTCATGTGGATAGCCTAATCACACACATATGCACGTGTGATTAAGTCGTACATTTATTCATGTTCATGTTCTTTGTCCAGCCTATCACATATTTAGTATGTATTTCAAATCATGAGTCTTGATATTCAGTGTTCCTGTTGTCGTTAGATTATGCATCTCTGGTGATTCGGATTAGTCACGTTTAGTGCATCTTTACTAGTGCATATGTTGTATTTGTCTTACTGTTATAGGTTATACTTTGCTCTTTGACATATATTAGACCAGGATGAGAGGTTGTGGATGGCACAAGATTGGACGGTGACTTCTAGAAGATCCTAGAGGGTTAGAGTAGAATGATTTTGATGTACTAGAGGCAACTTATCGAAGATATTATTGGTGGATATAATTTACCGGATTTATCTCCATATATTGGATATATACGATGTACTAAAGGAAAATAGTGGACTGGTGATCGTGTGAGTGTATGCTAGGTTGTTTTTCGTTTTCTAGTTCTATGATTGAGCTAAGGATTGATATCAGATCACTTGATGATTTATGAGATATAGACAGCTTATTACCGATGTTTACAACATCGTAGGCTCTCGTACCAAAAAAATGGAAGCGGATCATGACATGTCTTTAGTGGTGGCCCATACAAGTCCATCTAATGGTGCTTAGGACTAGATTACGATTGGGAGCCTACGAAATAGGAATGCTCAATCACAGCATAGGCGATTGTATGGTTATATTTATTTTACTATCTCAATCACAGCATAGGCTATTTAGTTTCTAAATTCTTTAGGGACTAGAGCCACTTGCCACTTATAATTTGATAATAGAGTTTCCAACCCTTCTTTAGTAAACCTATCACCAATGACTAATATTCCTAGCCTCTTGGAGAAATTATTTCGGATCTCCTTGTTGGTTTTTGTCGATTTCCAATTTGACTTTGGACCAATTCAAAACCATAAGGCCATAGACTAGATATTACTTGTTTTTTTCCATTGACTATAAGGAATTATTTTCCAAAATAATTTCGTCATAGGTCAATATTTGCCTAAGTTACTCTTAAGAGTTAAAGATATTATTCAAGCCAATCCGAATACCTACTCTCTCTATTTTCATCCCAACTTAATTATCCAATCAATTTTGATCAATTCAAAGTCTATAGGATTTTTGAATATTATCGAAATAGGGAAAGGTCCAAGAACATATACTTCTCCTTGCATAACTCAATCATTTTCTCCTGGTAATCGACCTCTTGGTTCTCTAGAACTGATAGTTACACTTGAAGAACATATATCTACATCACCTACTTCCATGATTAACTTGCTACTTGTTTTAATTTTTAGAAGCTCCTTTGAAATTCCTATGGATAAAATTGAGAGAATATTCGGTGACCTACTATGGTGTAACAGATGCATACTGTAGCCATTTATCTGAATCATGAAAACTGTGGGCTTACTGTAGTCAGCTGCACACTAGTGAGGAATGGACTCTAAGTTGAAGTAATTTCAGGTATTCACAGGTTTTCAGATATTATTGAGACTATGTCCTAAATATTTTGATCTCTTAAGTTGTTCCATCGATATTGGAAAAAGTTGATAAAATATTTGGTAACATATTGTTATTTTAGTCACAAGACCAAGGGTTAATTGCAGCCAGATGTACAATAGCGGGGCATGAATTCTAGGCAAAGTGACTTCGGATATGTATGGTTTTCGGATATTAATGAGACTACATCATGTCATAAATATTCCATGTTCTCTTGTCGCCACTAAAACTTTACCAAAATTATCTTGAGTTGTTTTCGTCTTATTTGTGATCTTAGTGTCTAATCCAATTTTCAATAATCATTTCCATTACCATAAATTTTCTATAGAATTTTTACTTGATTTTTAGAACTCATTATGATTACTACCAGCGCCTATTGCCCAATCTCTTCATGGTTCAACTTTAGTATGCTGCTTTTATAGTTACATATTTTGAAGCTATATAGATAGCTATATATATTAGAAATATATATGCATTTTTGCGGATGATAGCTATATGCAGGAGAAGGCTAGATAGTTACCAAGCTCATTTCTAGTAAGGGCATCTTTGGGGACAATATTAGTTAACTAAGGGGTAGAAAAGGTACAAGAATACCTTGGGTAAGCAAGTCTTGAGAGAGAGAGAGAGTTATATCTTTGGCATGTGGTTTATTTGGACAAAATCATTAAGGATGCTTATTAGTATCTTGGCATCAGGTGCCAACAAATGAAGGAATACAACAATTTCCCAGGATGATCAATTTATGATTAAAAAGGACAAGAGTTAGAGAAAGCCATAAGTAGGGTTGGGGAGAGAAGTCTAGGAATTGATAATAAAAATTCATAGGAGAAGTAAATTTAGAACTATGATTGGATAATATAGGAACGCGAGAATTTGAGGATTGAAGCTAAGGAACACTCAAATGATTTAAATTTTGGAGACTAGCTAATTATTATACATGGGAGGGACGAATATAAATCGTGTAAGGATTATTATAAAAGCAAAATGTTCTAGAAAGAGGATTGTCTTGGTAGTTAAAGAATTTGGACTTTGGTATACAAACTATGAAGCTGGTAAAAGAGCAATTGAGTTGAAGACTATCAAAAGTTGAGGTAGATTCAGAAAGATTTTATCCCTGGTTGAAATTTGACGATATTTGAGATTGCTATTGACAGGTGCAAAGTGAGAGGTTAAAAAATGATTAGTGATTCTGATATTAGTCGGTTGCTTTGGAGGTTAAGAAAACTTCGAATATATATCATGGATCGACTTAGTAAAAAAAATTCTCAAGTAATAATAAAAAATTTGAGATTGTGACTTAATATAGTCAGGTTGGAAGAAGTTGAATTTGATGTCTAGAAATGGTTGATTGAGAAAAAACTTGGAATAGAAATAAAATTGCAGACTATATGGAATGGCTCGATGAAAATTTGATTTAGTTGAATTAGATATGATCCTTGATTCCAAATAGAATTAGTTATAGTACTTAGAGAGTTGCCTTAGTTCTCCGTGGGTTTCCTTCATTTAGTGAGTATTAGCTAGAGTTGCGGTGTCAATTAGAGGATTACCTTGTGGGTTCTTTTTCCTTCCAACATATCGTATCCTAAAAATTATCGTTTAATTTTCTTGTTCTTGTATTAGTTGATTTTCTTCTTATTTCCACTTGATCATCATTTGGTTTCGATTTCACTTTTGATCGTGACTATATGATTTTAATTATATTTATTATCATGCCTAAATTTTGATCTCCAATCGTATTCAGTCAACTCTGATTAATTATTAGGTCGTGCTCATACGATTTTTGTTTTTTATCGTGACTACATTTCGATCCTCACTTTGATCAAGTCTAAATCGTACTTAGGCAAATTTTGATCCTATTAGCCATGACTAGATAGTGGTTAAATAATTTCGACCATAACCTTGATCATGCTTAAATGGTTAGATTTTGTTCTTAGTCGTGCCAATCATATCATTTCTATATTTGATCGTGCCTATGTATTTTTGTTCGTGACCATGCTTAGATTTTGAATCTAAATAGACCGTAACTAAACCATTTTGACTCTATTTATGATCGTGCCAAATCGTGACTTTAGATCCTATTCACGATCCTCTCTAATTGATTTTGATCATGCCATTTTCAATTTCTGTATTTGATTATTCTTTGTCGTTCATAGTCGTGCCATTTAAAATTTCGAGGACGAAATTTTTCTAAGGTGGATAGATATGTAACCCCACGTTTTCAAAGTCTCGATTTTGTTTTCAAATTCCTAATTTTTTTAGTTATTATTTTTGAGAATTATTAGCAATGGTAATTATTTAGAAGCCTATTATTTTCCTAACATTTTTGAAAAAAAATTTAATATTTTTTTAGAATTATTTTTTTGGAGAGCTATTTTGTATTTTGCCAAATGAAGACAATTTTCTAATTAGAGAATGACGAAGTCATAAACATTAGGAAAGGGATGGCTTTATTAGTAATTATTTAGGAGTCCATTGTGGAACGCTTAGGTGAAAACATTCTAGAATTCCTTAATTAATGAGGGATTAATGCTAATTAACCCTTAGAAATATTCCTTGAAATCTAGCATATTCTATGGAATATTCTTGGAATATTTTCTCCTAAACCATGTGCTCATGATCTTTCTAATCACCCCTATAAATAGCCAAATTACTACATGGATTAGCATCCCTAATTTTTATATGTGGTCCTAATGACCGTGTCCTAATCATGTCGGTGTCCATCACATTTCATTAAGCCCTAGTTATCACAAATACAATTCTTCATCTCCTATCCGACACGATCCCAATCCAAACACAAATCCATCACCCATTCTTCGTGTCCTCGGGTCCGTCCCCTAGGACACATCGATACATGCCATCAACCCCACCTTGATATAACCAACCCATTCCTGTGTCCTGTGGACACGTACAAACCAAAATGACTCATTCAACCCTAAATCTACACTTTGTCCGCAACTGTTCCCCTGTCGTCCTCGTCGGAGTTGAGCACCGTGAGGCGATCGTTCGCCGTGTCCGGTCTACAATCGCCAGAGTCCGATCGATCATTGCCATCTACGCCGACCTGCGTATGGTCTGGCCCTGTCCAATGCCTGGCAGAGTCAACACTGTTGGAGTCGACAAGAACCGCCTTTCGATGAAGCTTCCAACGATCGTATTTTCCTACATCTGGTACTCGCCACTGAGATTCAGTCGCCACCAGCCGTGCACCCCGCCCAGATCTATTTCAGCACGGCACGAACTATCCATCGCCGGTTACCACCTGGCTAACACCCGATCTAACATCGTCATCGAGGTCGCCTCCCCACAGCTTAGCCAAGTAAATGAGTCAACTTCTCGCGAGCGCTAGCACTACCGTACCTTCTCCTTCCAGCTGCTTGGCCAAGCCTCCCGTACACAGATCAACCGATCACCGCCTATCGTCGGATTGAGCCTCTAGCACCATTACTATCCAGGTTCGTCGAACTACTGGTCCCTGGCTTGCCTGGCCATTCGTGCACTCGACATCCGTGTTTGCCATAAAAAAAATCAAAGACAGGTATTACTGAATACTGAAATTGATTACAAACTCGCTTGTGCAAAGGAAAGCCTAGAAAGAAATCCTAGGAAATAATCTAAGTATAATTGTTTAGTTTTAATTTTGGGGGATGACGGTGGAGGCTTGCGAAAGTGCTATCAACTCTGTCTTACTCCGTGGACTATCTGATGCAGTCTCTAGCTCATGAAGAAATTGCTTTTCTCTTGAAGGTTGCCAGCCTTTTGCAGGGGTGTGGCACCCTGCTATTTATAATAGGATGTATTTCGAGCCGCATAGACGGCTTGCGGCCACATGGCTGATTAGGACGCGAAGACCCACTCTTTTGCTGCCATCTGTCGATTTGTTAAGATTTTGTTACAGCAAATCTGGGTAGTTAAGGATTTGGTCAGATTGCCACGTGTCATGTTGCATATAGTTTTCTCAGTCTTCGATCATGTGGGGTTGCATGAGACTCATACGGCTTGGATCACAGTTGCTCTTGGCTGCATAAAATTTGGAGACTTTTGGGGCCGCATAAGTCTGAGCCGCATAAGGTTCATGCGGCTTAGATGACACTCTTCTGGCTGCATGGAAGCGTACGAACCCTGCTTTTGGGCGACGTCTCACGTCTTATCTTTCTTGTCGAAGTGTCAGAACTGTCATGTTTTGCCAGGACTTGTCAGCTTTATCAGTCGAACTGCTCCTCTTGGCCGCATATCTTTCTTCTACAACTGTTTGTCGACGGGCCGCATATGTCTTTGAACAGTCATACGGCTTTCCTTCATGCGGACCTGTTTGGCCCAAAGTACCTATGCGGCAATTTGTAATCCGCATGAACCCCATATTTTTTATGCTTCTAGAAAACCCCCTTTAAAGTTTTCAAATTGTAAATTTGAAATACTTTGAATAAGAAGCATGAAAGTATGTCAAGCCATAGGGAGTCTTCAAGTTTGTAGGAAGTCTTGAGTTACAGGGAGATCCTGAGTCGCAGAACAAATCTTGAGTCGCAGGGACACTTCGGGACGCAGAGAGCCTGCCTGCTGTCACTGTTGTATTTAATTTTCCTGATTCGACTGTAGATCTATTTTCGAGATAAAGCCGATGGTTACTGGGGATAGAGTTCCCAAACGTCGTCTTTATCTTTAATGATCTCAAAAACTGAAGAGACGTTCGACGGTTATTTGGGATAAAGTCCCCAAACGTCGCCCCTATCCTTAATGATCTCGAGAATCGAAGAGCCACTTTTCAGCAACTCTATAAATAGGAGTCATTCAGAGAGAGATTTTCCTCTTTCACCCTCTCCTCCTTCTACTTCATCATACTTTCTGCTATGGCTCCAAAAGCTTCTAAGTCGATTGGTGCGGCGGCCAAAGGGAAGAGACTTGCTTCTCCGTCGAAAGCGGCAGACACTCCTTCCATTCGTTCCGACGTGCAACCTTCTCTCAAGAGTAAGGATTGTGAGCAGATGATGACTGAAATTTCAAATGGCCATAGCACATATTTTCATACACGGGTCTGTCACATACTGCCTCTGCTATAAGCCTGGTCGATGTATGCCCTATCTCGTCTGGACCACATGTGTTATGTACGATAGGGCCGCATGGACTGAGCCACATAACCGCTGCTCATTCGAACTTGAACCGCCTGAGTGCCTCAAGATGGATCTGTATGAACTTTTCGAGACTAAGCTGCATAGGTGCCGCATGAGCACTTTATGATTGGGCCGCATGAATACTGTATGGCCGGGCTGCATGATTGTCTCGTGGCTGATCCGCACGAGTATCGGGCCGTATAAGTTTTTCATGACTGAGCCGCATGATAATGACTGGGTCGTATAAATGCTGCATGAGTACTTCATGAAGTCGGCCTGTATGTTTTGGCTGGGCCGCATAACTGGCTAGGCTGCACAGAGTCCTTTGTTGTGATATGACTATCTTCTTTACTTTTGATGATTTTTTTTGTAGCATTCGTATCGAAGGCTGAGACCATTGCGAAGGAAGAGGTACTGCCCCCTTCCATCAAATAACAGTCACCGTTTGTAAGAGTTGAGGCGAAAGAAGAGCTGGCATCCATCGGGGAGGGGATTGCTCTCAAGGAGGAGCCCAAGTCTGAGGGCAGTAGTATTGGAAGTTCTGACCCTCCTGCCCCCGCCGAAGACTCTAGTCAAATAGATCTTTCGTATGCGAAATGGCTAAGGGAATGGTACATGCCTCAGCACGGCTATGATCCTTGACTGTAGGGATCCGTGGGCTACTATGTACTAGACGTTCGTATCCACCTTTGTACTTCTATCTGTCAATAGCTGTATCTTTCGTTTTGCTTCTTTTGCAATCCTTTACTGGAGGTGTAGTCCTGTAAATGTAACTGATTTTGAATAAACAAGGTATGCTCACCCCATACTTTATCTATGGTATTTTGTGGTGCTTGTACTAGAGGGCCTAATACAGCATTTGTATTTGATAAAAGGACATCCCACTGGGGGATTTTTGTGGACATATTGCCCTTTTGTACATCTAGAAATGCGAGTAAATAGATTTGAATGATATTTTGTGGACCTACTACTTTCTGGTACACGGATGGTGCGAGTAATAGATTATGATAACTTTTATGAACTTATTACCCTTTTTGTGTACTGGCGATGCGAGTACGGATAATAAGTGGGGAGAAAACCAATATATTTACTCAGAGGTAATGAGGACGTGGTAAATATGGGTCAAAACAGAGCCTTCCTACTCAGATGTAATGAGGACATGGTAGGAGTAGGCATAATAGGGGTACACAGAATAACTCAGAGGTGCTATCAACATAGAAGTTCTATGCATTGGGTGATTTGTTTGTGATGGATGGAAAAAAAACTCAGAGGTAATATGGACGTTGTTGTTTTTTTTTTTGTTAGAAAATATTGTGGACCTATTACCCCTTTTACGCACTGACAGTGCAAGCAATAGATTAGGATAAGTTTTATGGACCTATTACCCTTCTGCGTACTGGTGGTGCGGGTAATAGATTTTGAGACAAACTCTTGGTGGAGAGAAGCTATGACCAGAAAGTTCATAGATATGACTAAGAGATGAGATATGAATTCATTCGGAGTAGTCAGAGAGTAAGTTCAGTGGTACCTGAGGGTACATAACTCAACAATTTGGGAGATTTGAAGTCAGAGTGTAAGTTCAGCGATACCTGAGCGTATATAACTCACAATCCGAGAGATAGTTGGAAGGTATCATTTAGACATAGTATTTCTTAAGGAACTTGTCGTTGATGGGAATCATGAGCAAGTCTCCATTTTGTTTTACGAGACGATACGCGCCGTCGGAGAATACGGTCTCGATGACGAACGGACCCTACCACTTAGGCTGGAATTAGCCGGAGGTCTTGTGAGTCATGACCATTGGTTTGCGAATGGCCAAGACAAGATTGCCAACTTGGAATATTCTCTGTTTGACCTTCTTGTTGAAAGCCCGAGAGATGCGCGCTTGGTAGAGCTCTATGCTTTGTTGAGCTTGTAAACTCTTCTCATCTAATGCTTCTAACTCTTGTAGCCGTCGGCGGTAGTTATCGTCCGCCGTTAACCGGTAGGTGAGGGCCACTCGAAGTGAGGGGATCTGAGTTTCCAATGGGAGGACTGCCTCGCTCCCGTAAACCAAGAAGAACAGTGTATTTTCTGTAGCCGACCGAATTGTCGTCCGATACGCCCATAAGCACTCATCCAGCTTTTCATTCCAGTCGCATTTGTTTGCAGACACAAACTTTTTGAGGAGCTTGATTATAGTTTTGTTGAATGCTTCAGCCAGACCATTGGCCGAAGGGTTATATGCTGTCGAGGCCATGTTCTGAATTCGATTCTTATCACAAAATTGATAGAAAGCGTGGCTTGCGAACTACGGACCATTGTCGTGAATAATCCTCCGGGGCAGTCCAAAACGGTAGATGATGTGATATTTTATGAAGCTAATCACATTCGATATCTTGACCTCTGCCAACGGAATAGCTTCCGCACATTTGGAGAAGTAATTGGTGATTGCAAGTATGAACCGATGCCCTCTAGACGACGGTAGGATGATTGGCCCAATGATGTCCATTTTCCATGCTTCGAATGACCAAGAGGCCACTGTCGGGTGCAAGAATTCAGATGGCAGATGTATAAAATCTGTATGGGTCTGGCAAGCCTTACACTTCTTTGCATAATCAACTGCATCTGCGACCATTGTGCGCCAGTAATAACCCATCCGGCGAAGACGATCTTGTAATTTCAGGCCAGGTTGGTGAGCCCCACAAATATCGTCATAAGCTTCACGTAGAGATTCTTTGGCTTCTGTATTTGATAGACATCTTAGTAGTAGCCCATCGTAGGATCATCGATATAACATTTTCGTCTCTGTATCGTAAAAGAATCCGAGGGAGCATCTTCAGATTGAGGTAGCTTCCTTCACATTCTCTGGCAGAATTCCATAGACCGCAAAGTCGATGAGCGGGCGTCTCCAATCTTGTGTGTCGTTGGTTATCTGGGCGGAGTAACTCATACCCAGTTGAAGATTGTTCCTGGGGCAGACTAGTTCATGGCCTATTATGTCGACTAGATGATGAGTGTTATTTGGGAGTGCCAAAAAAGCGGCGAGATCGGCAAGGGCATCGGCTTCGATATTTCGAAGCCTAGGAACGTGCTCTATAAAGAACCCCTCCAAGGTTGTAATGATGGAAATTGCTGTATAATAATAGGGAATCAGATCCTCATTGCGAACCTCCTATGAACCTCGGATCTGGTTAACTACCAACTGCGAGTCACCATAAGCTTCCAGGTATCTGATCTCCACTTCTTTTGCGAGATGGAGACCAATGACTAGAGCGTTATATTCGGCTACGTTGTTCGAACATGATTCTGTAAGCGAATACGCCCGATTGACTACTAGTCCGGACGAAGAAATTAATACCACCCCGACTCCAGTGACGATATCACCTTGTGGCCCCGTTCTTGAAGCACCGTCGAAGAAAATTTACCAAATGGCGTCGTGCGAAGTCATGTTCGAGGCAACGACTTTATCAGGAATTTCTTCATAAATTTTGGCTATTTCTGAGCCTGGATGGGCTGCTAAGAAGTCAGCCAGGGCTTGACCTTTGATAGCCTTCTACGGAACAAAGACCATGTCATATGGGGATAACAGTATCGCCCAGATGGCTAGACAAGAACTGAGTGCGCCTGGCTTGGTCATGAGAACCCTGAGGGGATTAACTCATGAAACAACATGGATGGTCTGCCCTGTCACATAGTGTCGTATTTTCTGAATGGCGAACACTAGGGCAAGGCACTCCTTCTCCACGGCAGTGTACCTATGTTCCGATCCTACTATCATTCGACTGAGATAGTAAATGGCTTGTTCATGTCCCGCATCATTATTCTGTACTAGTAGAGCACCGAGGGAGTATTCCATCGCTCGTACATAGAGCAGAAAGGGATTTTCGACGACCGGGGCTACCAGGACTGGCAGATTCATCAGGTACTCCTTAATATCATCAAAGGTACGCTGGCATTCTTCGTTCCATACAAAAAAGACACCTTTCTTCATGAGTTGAGTGAAGGGTTGGCATCGCCCAGAGAGGTTAGATATAAACCTCCTGATATAGGCTAGTCTTTCCTGAAGGCCGCGGAGTTCGTGGAAGTTCTGTGGTGGATTCATCTCCAGGATTGCTTTTATTTTATCGGAATCTATGTGAATACCCCGGGAAGTAATGACAAAGCCCAAGAACTTTCTGCTGGACACCTCCAAAAAAGACTTGGTGGGATTCATCTTCAGGTTGTGTGCCCGCATGAGGTCGAACACTGTTCTCAAATCATAAAAATGATCATTTTTGGTGCGGCTCTTGACGGCAATGTCGTCTACGTAACACTCCACCGTCTTGCACAATTGATCTCTGAAGATGACACTCATAGCTCGTTGATATATAGCACCGGCGTTCTTCAGGCCAAAGGGTATGACCGTATAACAATATACGCCGATCGACGTTCGGAACGATATATGCTTCTCATCATCAGGAGCCATCTTAATTTGATTATATCCTGAAAAGTCATCCATAAAGGACATGTGCTCGAAGCCACACGTATTATCGATCATTATATCGGTGATCGAAAGAGGGAATTCATCCTTAGGACATGGCGCATTCAGATTGCAGAAATCGATGCAGATTCAAATTTTCTCATTTTTTTTGATGACTGGCACTACGTTGGCTATCCAATCTGGGTACTTCTCTTCACGGATGAAACTGCTAGCTATAAGCTTGTTTACTTCTGCTTCGATGGAATTCATGATGTTTGGACGAAATCATCGCTACTGTTGCTTGACTGATTTTGCGTCCGGATAAATATTGAGCTTATAGAGTACAATCTCAGGGTTTAGCCCTGGCATGTCTTCATAGCTCCAGGAGAAGACGTCGATGTATTCTCTGACGAGTTGTAACAACAACTCCCGCTCGTCGTCTGTCAGACTTTTACTGACGAAGATTGGCTTTGGAGAGGATTCATCGCCGAGGTTAACTTGCATAACCTCATCTTCAGTGGGAGGATCACGAAGTTCAAAACGTTTCTCCCATTGTGCATCTAGTTGCTGGACCCACGGCCCCAACTCAAGTGGTTCAAGTAGGTCTTCGTCTTCTTCTTCGATATCAGTGGATGTCATATTGGCAGATAATGTATGTGTGAACATATATCTAATACTGCTATCAGAGTCATAAATGGATGACTCGGACGAATGGTAGTGCCACTCGCATTCTTTGTCAGAACTTTCAGGCATTGTTGGTGGAGTAACATACCCGAGGCCGCGTCTGGATTTGTGATAATGATCCTGAGGCTTCCCTGTCGGTGCCGGCGGCTGTAGAGGCAATCGTCGACCACTGCCATAATTTAGACCCAGGATAGCCTCTATGTCGTACCCCTGCTTTTGCATGAAGTACTTGGCTTGAGGACTATACAAGTAGAGCGGTAGTCTTCCAGCATCGGGTCTGAGGCCGGACTCTTGTGGCATGAAAGATTAAGGACCTTCTTTTCGGCCAAAAATGATTGTGTGATCCCATCCTCTTCTGTCTGGGACCGGGAAGTAAGCGCCTTTTATGGGAGCAAGTCGATTTGGGGTATAGACGGTTGTCACCTGTGTGTGTCGACTACCGTCTAGACAGTCCCGTGCGGCATACGTTAGATTAGGCTTATCATACTCAGAATAGTCTAACGGCAGCCTCTTATTGATGAAATAAGGAATTTTATCGACATGGATTACATCATCAGGAGAGGGGCTATCCACCTGTGTAACCACGTATTTGGCGAGTTCTTCGTCCTCCTTGGCTACCCCCTGCAAGTTTAGAGGTCGGGATGCTGTCTTGGGCAGCTTGACCACCAAGGGTTCTGCTTGAGGTATTGATTTTCCTGAGAGTGTTAGATTGACACTTGGCTGCTGACTCGTCTTGGGAAGACGGATGACAATGGGCTCAACAAGGGACTTTATGTCTTTCGATGGTCTTCGGATGGATTTTGGTAATTGGATCACCATCGGCCTATGATGGGCTTTGGCTCTTGAATTTAGGAGTCGGCTGACCATTGGTTCCAACTACGCAGCTTGAACGAGAGAACGAGGCACCTCTTCATGCAAGGTTGCGACAAGGGGTGCTGTTTTGCCTAATTTACGAGTCTGGAGGTGAATTATCAAGGGTTCCTCTGGCCCTATGATGGTCTCCAGTTTGTTAATGATATACTTCTTGGATTCTTCATATAAACAAGCCTCCGAAGAATAATAAGACTCAACCACTTTGAAAGGATCGATGTCGGCGAATTCAATCTTCACGAAGCCGTGTCTATTGACATCCTTGAAGCACTGGTGGAGGGTAGATGGCATGATCATATAGTCATGTATCCACTGACGCCCCAAGAGGATATTGTAAGGTGTATCTACCTCTATGACGTAGTAGGTAACCTCCGTCTTCAAATCACCAATCTGGCACTTCAACCGGATCTTTCCTAGGGGATAGCTTCTCCCCGAGTTAAAACCGCTAATGGCAGTGTTGGTTGCTGCTAGTCGATGCATAAGGATGCCAAGAAGTTGGAGCAGGCTTTTCGGGATGATGCTTATTGACGAGCCAGGGTCGATATCATCTGATCCACCTTGATGTCGCCTATGTATCCAGTATAGTATAGGGGGCGATCATACAAATTGGACTTGATCAACATATCCTGAGGAGTAAATATGATGTTGGGCATTGCATCTGTACTATCGCCGCCCTATAGATCTGTTGGCGGGTCTTCCCCTGGAGGCTTGACCTGAGCTAAGTAGGCATCCGCATTCTAGAGTGCTTCGCTTAAGGCGACACGAAGATCCTTGGAGAGCCATAGGAGTTCATATAGTGACAACTTTGCTTGCGTATTAGCCAATTGTGCTAATATGTCGAAGTTGTAAGGTCTCTCCAGTCCCTGAGGTACATCATTGCGAAGTGGCCTATCGAAGCGGGTTTCCTTTGTCTTGGATTTGTCCGCCTGTGGAGGCTGAGATGGACTTGGAATATCAGAGGGAGTCAACATTGTCGACTGCGGATCTTCGTCTGGACTATCCCGTATGGGCTGGACTTGTGCTCCAGACCGGGTAACAACATCTGCAGCTTCTTCAGCTTCGGCTGAAATTGTGTGGCAGGCTCTAGACTCCCTGCCCTTCTTCTTGTTGGTAGGAGATGACACCCCCTGGGTAAGTTCAGGCACCAAGTCTTAATGCACCCACATGATCTCTCTTCGCGATGTGGTGAGAGATACCAATCCAGATGTTTGGCTACGGACGGGTGGAAGATTAGTAACCTCTATCGTTGCCCAAGGGACAGGTATAACCCCGTCTGGAGTAATTGTCGGAGGAAAGTCGCCGAACTGAATAGATACCATGTTCGTCGCTATGGTAATCTCTTCAAAGTCTATCGACAGAGCTTTGGAGTCGATAAGACTCTGAATGTACCGCTTCAATTGGAAGCAATCATAAGTGGCATGATGGACATAGCGGTGGAAGTGACAATACTTTGGGTCCTCCATTTCTGCTACTCGGGGCTCGTGCCTTGGGGGAGGGAGCTGGATTCTTCTTTCTTGTAAGAGCATATCGAAGATAGGTTTGACATGACTATCTTCAAATGAGTAATTGACCTTGGGCCACGGACCTTCCGCCTATTTTTGTTCGGGCTTCTGAGTCGCATCAGTGACCATGGCATGTTTGCCCTTGTTGTCCCGGTTAGTGGTGGCACCACTATTGCTGTTACTGGAGGTGGACCCAAGACGTCTACCCTTATCTTATCTATCTGGGATGTGTAATCCCAACTGGCGAACCTTCTTCAATTTTGCCTCTGCGTTGGTAGCACTTATGATGAAGGTTGTCCAATCCCTGAACTGATCGTCGCCCATCCAGAGGCTAATTATGGGGAACAACTTCTTCTGGCAGATTTCAATCAAGGAGCTCTCGGGATTGCCTTAGGGCAATCTCATTACGGTTTGGCGGAATCGCTCGATGTAGTTCTTCGTTAGCTTCCTCTCTCCCTGAACGACGTCCATGAGAGACGACATCGTCACGTCATGCCCCACCTCGTAAAATCTTTCCAGGAACATGTGTTTGAAGCCGTCAAAAGAGTGAATGCAGTTGTCGGGAAGGTTGCGGTACCAGTCGAATGCGATCCCTTCTAATGCTCCGATGAATAGTCATGTGAGGATGGCATCACTATGCGGCAAGTGGTCAGTTGTGACTTCAAAGTAAGTCATGTACCGACTAGCAGAGGTCTTTCCATCATAAGAATCGATATGGAATGGCTTGTACTGCGGTAGAAAAGGCGCATCTCTCCATGCAACGGGATATGGCTGCCGTATTCTGAGATCCCGAGCAGAGTCTCGGGCATTGAACATTGCCTGAAGATCCTGGACTTCCCTTCTTGCCTCCTTGGCTTCATCTGTAGCTGAAGGAACGAAAGGTGCTACGGGATCATCACCCAAAGGAGGGGCGATCGTATTGTAGTCCGCGTTGACTACGGGTCCCAAGCTTGTTTGTCTGGGCGTCCTTGCTGGTTGAGTTGGCAAGGCGGCTTAGATCTCGTCCACGGACTTGACCAAGGATAGGAGCATAGCTTCCAGCACTTCTAGCCGTTGTCGATCGGAAGGCGCTCCAAGATCGTCGTCAGTCATAAAGACTGTTCTCATGTGGGTAGAGATGGAGGGGATTGTGGCAGAGGTACTATCTGTGCCATACCCTTGTATAGAGAAATCGTCAAAAAATGTTAAAATATCATCTTCCTCTGACTCGGAAGGGGTACTACCCCCTGTGCAGGAAGCTGCATCGTCTTGGTGAGGGTGGTGGCCCTCAAGGAAATTCGATTCTATTGCAGAGTTCTGGAGGATGTCTACCCCTTGTGTGTGCTCTTGGTACACCGGGTTGTCGCATACAATGAGGGGGCTGCTACCCCCAGCTTCATATACTCTCAAGGAGGCCGAATGTGCACCCCTGGGTGTCGGAAGCTTCTTTTTGGATCAAGTGCCTAAATAGACACCCCCTGTGGTTGATGGGAACCCCCCCGATGAGGGTCTTCTTGTAATACTGGCCGAGATGGCCAGGCTGGAAGAGCCTAACTTCTTTCCTCCCTTGCCAGGAAGAACTTTTTGAGTTAAATTACAGGAGGCGAAAGAAAACTCCTTGTCCCCTGGAATTTGGACAGGTGCTGGCTGCTACAGTCGCTGGAAAACTGACTACTGATCTTCGGGTACTGCTGATTTGTCGCAACAGCAGTTGATGATGACTTGGGTGCAACGATGCTCCGAGATGGACTCATTGCATGCTGACACTGTCGTCTTGCATTTGTGAGTAATCACGTCACGTAAGCCGGTAGGAAGCTTCTCTACCTTTGCATCCAACTTGTGAACTCGGGAATCCCGAGCGTACGGGTGCTTAGGTATCATGTTTGCTCTCTGATCCGTGGCTAGTAAAAGCACTTGCTCTGGATCTTTAGAGGGAGACTATAAAGACCCACCCTGTCCGTTAGCCCTGGGGACTGGACGCGGGTGGTTCTGTACAACTTTCCGTCAGGAGCCCGTGTAACAGTCAACGGGATCTACTGACAGTCAGCAACATGGACAGTTGACTGGGCTGGTTGAGCCCGTACTGCCCTAGACTTTTTTGACTTAGCACTAGAAGGTGCATAGTAAAAGGAGTCCAGATTGATACATCCCGCATCTTTAGTGAGCCGCATAGCATCGGGCCTGCATGAGAGGCGGTCGAATATAGAGCTTCTGACAGGGCCGTATGAGACGTCCTATTTGAAGCCAGGATTGGTCGTCGTATGGACCATTTTATTGCGGCTAGAGCTGGCTGCCGTATGGATCATCTTCCTGCGGCTAAAGTTGGCTGCCGTATGAGTTGGCTGCCTGCAGCCAGAGTTGGTTGCCGCGTAGACAGACTGTCGATCTCCTCTATGCGGCTCCTTCTTTGTCTGCATGGATTTCCTTTGTGCCCCCAAAAACTCAGCATCATAGTGTTTTTCTCTGTTGGATTTGTGGACAGTGGGGTCCTCCGCGGTCGAAAACAAAGCCGAAGGAGAGTTCTGGTCACCGTCTTGGGTTGCAGAAGGAGCTTCTTCGAGAACTTGGTCGGGGGCAACAGTTTTGCGCACCGACGCCTTGCGAGTCTTCTTTAGGTTGGCTCGCTTCTGAGACGGGCTGGCGCTCCCTTCAGAGAGCAATTCTTCGAAGGCTTGTTGGTCAAAACGAACCACAAGCATCTGCTGTGTAGAGCCGAGCTTAGACGCGTCAGATTGCGTCACCAACTTCTCATCGGAAGAGAAGGATGTCCCCAGCAGAGTCTCCATCGTATTTTCTATAAAAAAATCAAAGACAGGTATTACAGAACACTGAAATTGATTGCAAACTCGCTTGTACAAAAAAAGCCTAGAAAGAAATCCTAGGAAACAATCTAAGTACAATTGTTTAGTTTTGATTCTGGGGGTGACGGTGGAGGCTCGGGAAAGTGCTATCAACTCTGTCTTACTCCGTGGACTATCTGATGCAGTCTCTAGCTCGTGAAGAAATTACTTTTCTCTTGAAGGTTGCCAGCCTTTTGCAGGAATGTGGCACCCTGCTATTTATAATAGGATGTATTTTGAGCCGCATAGACGGCTTGCGGCCACGTGGCTGAATCTGGGTAGTTAAGGACTTGGTCAGATTGCCACGTGTCCAGTTGCGTATAGTTTTCTCAGTCTTCGATCATGTGGGGTCGCATGAGACTCATGCGGCTTGGATCACAGTTGCTCTTAGCTGCATGAAGTTTGGAGACTTTTGGGGCCGCATAAGTCTGAGCTGCATAAGGTTCATGCGGCTTAGATGACACACTTCTGGCCGCAGGGAGGCGTACGAACCCTGCTTTTGGGCGTTCTCACGTCTTATCTTTCTTGTCGAAGTGTCAGAACTATCATGTTTTGTCAGGACTTGTCAGCTTTATCAGTCGAACTGCTCCTCTTGGCCGCATATCTTTCTTCTACAGCTGTTTGTCGACGGGCCGCATATGTCTTTGAACAATCATACAGCTTTCCTTCATGCGGACCTGTTTGGCCCAAAGTACCAATGCGGCAATTTGTAAGCCGCATGAACCCCATATTTTTCATGCTTCTACAATCCACTGCCCTTCCTTGACCAAAAAAACCCTTCCGACGATCCACCGCTTCGAGAGCACCATTGTTCCGGAGCTTTTCGTCGCCATCGCCGACGGGGCGAGCGTCTCCTTCTCTTGAACTCCTTGTTCTTCCTCTGCTTCTTCTTGATCGGCATCATCTTTCTATTCTTCTTCCTTTGTTATTCTTTTTTTCTTCAAGAATAGTCTTTTTCTCTCTCTGGTGTAGTGTATGTGTGAGTGGGCCAGATGGCCATGGGCTGAGAACGAATGGACTAGGGTTTAGTTATTGGGTAATTTAGTTGGGCTTGGTAGAGCATATGGGATGTGTAGAAAAAAAGAATTAATGTTGGTATTGGACTGGGCCAGGGCCAGTAGCATTTGGACTAGGTTTGTTGTTTGGGCTGGGAATAATTGTTTTTAAATAGTAGTAATTAGATTTTAGTAATCTAGTAATTTACTAATTAATTAATATGTTAATATTTATTTAAAGATAATTTTGTGTAATCTTAATAAATAGTAAATGTTGATCTAGCTATATTTTAGATGGCAAGTATTTTATTATTGCTAGTATTTATTAATAAATACTTAAACTAAAACTATTTTTGCTAATATATATATATATATATATATATATATATATATATATATATATATATATATATATATATATATGTATATATATATATATATATTTTTTATATATGTATATATATATATATATATATATATATATATATATATATATATATATATATATATATATATATATATATATATATATATATATATATATATATAAATATATATATATATATATATATATATATATATATATATATATATATATATATATATATATAGCTAAAATATTTTATAAATAGCTTGCTAGTGGGAATTAGTATTATAGATTGTATGGAATGGCCTATATAATCTAACAATATTTCCTTAACCCTATTCTAGGTGGACATAGAGACATTTCCTACCTTCAGTAAAAGGCAAGTACTTTCATTACTTTCTTATATCTATTTCATGTGGTGACTTGTTTCATGTTGGATACGTTGTTTACACGACTTGATCATGTGCCTATGGTTCTAGTACTTATCATGTGCTCTTGTTCTTGTACATTGGGGAGGGAAAATACTTAAGGATATGTGATCATTGCCAATTCGCTAGTTAGGTCATGTGGATAGCTTAATCACACACATGTGCACATGTGATTAAGTCGTACATTTATTCATGTTCATGTTCTTTGTTCAGTCGGTTACATATTTACTAAGTAGTTCAAATCACGAGTCTTGATGTTCCTTATTCATGTTCTCAGTAGATTATGCATCTTTGGGGATTCAGGTTAGTCATGTTCATTGTATCTTTATTTGTGCATATGTTGTATTTGTCTCACTGTTATGGATTGTATTTTGCTCCTTTCCTGACTGGATTGTTGACATATTAGACCATGATGTGAGGTTGTGGATGGCACATGATTGGTCGATGACTTATGGAAGATCCAAGAATATTATATTAGAATGCTTTTGATGTACTCGAGATAAACATATCAAAGATATTATTAGAGGATATAGTTTACCAGATTTGTTTCAAGATATTGGACATGTATGATGTGTTAAAGAAAGATAGTGGACTTGTGATCGTGTGAGTATATGTTCGGTTGTTTTTCATTTTCTAGTTCTGTGATTGAGCCAAGGATTGATATCATGATCATTTGATAATTTATGAGGTATAGACAGCTTACTACCATTGTTTACAACAACGTAGGCTGGGCGTATCCAACTCGTATCCAAAAAATTGGGGGCGGGTCATGACAATCCCAGCTTGTTGGCATCCGAAAAGGCATGTAGTGACAATAGTAAATTTCGATAGAGAACAACACCATGAGCAATAGTACCACAAAGATATCGAAGTAGACGTTTTGCTGCATTCCAATGATCAGACTTGGAACAATGCACAAATTAGGATAACTTGTTTACAGTGTAAGCAATGTTCGGGCATATGATTGATATATATTGGAGACTGTCAATAATGGCTTTGTATTCAGTTGGATCAGAAAGGGATGAGCCTAAATGGAGAGCAAGTGTTAGAGTAGTGGTAAGTGGTGTAGACACGGGCTTGGTGTCAGCCATGTGAGTGCGAGTAAGGAGATCATGAATATAGTGTTGCTGAGAAATAAAATGGACCTATTTATATGGAATAAATTCAACTCCAAGGAAATATAAGAGGAGGCCAAGATCCTTGAGGGAGAATCTGTTAGAGAGAAGAAGATTAAATTTTTGTACTGCTGCATCGTTGTTAAGTTCATGTGATAATGATGTCATCAACGTAGACCAAGAGGTATATCATGACTCCTGAAGTATTATAAACAAATAATGATGTGTTGGCATGAGAGTTATTAAATACAAAAGTGATGAGGAACTGACTATCTTATGGTACCACGTACGAGGGGCTTGTTTGAGGTAGTATATCGTTTTGTGTAGTTTACAGACAAGATGAGGATGTCTTTGTCAATAAATCCTTGTGGTTGTGCCATAAAAACGTCCTCAGATAGAGAGAGACTTGGTGAAATGTATTATTGATATCAATTTGGCGTTGTAAGCAACCACGAGTGACGATAAGAAAGAGAACAAGTTGTACTGTTGTTGGTTTGACCACTAGACTGAAGGTGTCATGGCAATCAATACCTGGTCGTTGATGGAACCCCTTGGCAACTAAACGTGCTTTGTACATGTCAACAAAACTATCAGATAGACGTTTAGTCCGAAAAATCCACTTACAACCAACGATATTTTGGACCGATTGAAAGGGAACAAGGGTCTATGTCCTATTCCGAATGGTAGATTTTGGATGGCAGTTATGGGGGTTGTGGTGATTGGGGTATGGGTAAGTTTGATTCAAACGGTAGATTTTGGATGGCAGTTGGATGGAGGGGTGTGGTAAAGGTGGGGTCGCGGAGTTTAGTCTCAAGTTTAGTGTGAGAGTGATACTCTTGGATGGTTTATGAATGTGGTAGATATGATTGTGGAGTCTTGATTGGATTCTGCTTGAGGGGCCGGAGCAAGATTGGCAGTTGGTGTGATGGTGGCCAAAGTTTATGACTCGGAAGGGAGCCAAACATGGGACATGGAAGAGGAATGATGAGTTGCTTGATTTTAAAAGGAATAATCGACTCGACAAATTTAACATGACAAGATGTGTCGAGACGTGAGATAACTGAATCAGGACAAAGATATACATCTGGGTGGAGGAATAACCAAGAAAGACACAAATGGTGGAATGGAGGGAGAGTTTGTGAGACGAATATAGACGCAGCCAAGGATATCATAGACAACCAAGACTCCATAGTTTAGAGTAGTTGGGAGATGTGCCAAAGTGTTTTGCATATGGTGATAGAAGTTGAAGTGTAGGAGTGGGTAGACGATTAATGAGATAAACAACATTAGAGAATACATATGATATGACAAGGGCGTAGAAGCATGTGAGAGGAGTGATAAGCTTGTTTCTACAATATGACGATGACGACCTTTAGATTACCCATTGTGTTCAGTAGTGTGCAGGGTCGAGGTTAAGTGAGATATCCTATTAGAACTGAGATATAATGGAAGTGTTTGATATTTCCCTTATTGTCCGAATAAAGCATAATGATTTTTTTGTTGAAGAAGCTCTCCACTAGTGATTTAAAGCGAATAATAACGTCATAGACATTGGATTTTCTTTTAAGTGGATAAAGCCATATGTATTTTATAAAATAATCATAAAAAATAACATAATATTTGAAATTATTAGTCGAATATACGGAGAGGTCCACACATCGAAAAATATTATTTCTAGCGGAGAAATTGAAACAAGAGTGGAACTGGAGAAAGCTAACTTAGAAATTTTATTGTATTGACATGCATTGCATGAGATTTAAAGATGTTGGACTTGAGACTTCTAATTGAAAGCTGGACACAATATACCTAAGGATTATCGATGACGGATAACCTAAACGATGTTGCCATTGGTGGTCTTGTCGTTGGAGAAAGCTACAAATGGAGAAGACTTGAGTGAACTGACTGTCCATTCATACACACCATCCTTAGTCTGTCCTTGTATAAGTGTTTCCCCTATGCGAATATCCTTCAAAAGAAATGAAGAGGTTAAGAATTCGATGGATATGTATTGTTAGATTTACAAAATTAAGAAATAGAAATATTTTTTTTATGCATGTTAGGAGATAAAGAACATTCTGAAGTAATAATATATGTAAGAAAGTGTGCAGAGATGTAAAACTAGTATGTGAAATAGGAAGACCCATGGCATCGCGCTAATCACAACGTCGTCAGTCCCAGAATAAGGAGCATGAGTTGAGAGATTACTCAGGTCACTAGTAGCATGGTGCGATGCATTACTATTAAGGAGCCAATTGGTTCCTTCGAAGTTGTCTGTTATTGTAAAATTGGCACGAGGTTGCCATGGAGCTAGTGGTTGAGGTTGTCATTACAAAATACACGTTGTTGTGGATTGGACTACATATTTGTTGGTGTCAAGTAAAATAGAGGACATTATTGAACCGTGTGTCCTTGAACATGACACCCTTGACACTTTCCAAGATATGGTCGAGGGGGGAGACGGTTAGTCCGCATATTGGAGTTGGTTTTGGCCTATTCGATGAAAAAGATGGTTCTGATACCATGATTAGAATGAGAGAGAAGATAATGTTGGAGAAATTATTGCTTATTTATTATGTGGTACCAAACAAAATATATATACAATTGCAACCACTCAAGTAATTAGTTTCCTACAATCAGTACTCTAGAATATGTAACTACCTATTTATAATAACTAATTAATTTCCTACTGTTTAGGCAATATTTAAAATTACAATAAATCAATCAGGCCTCTAGAAAGGTAATTACCTATATATAGTAACTAATTAATCTCCTACAGTTATGCAATATTCCAAATCAGAATCCTACAGATTATAATTATCTTTACCAGGAATGTTATTTTATCTAATATTAGTATAGTGCCCTATTCTATGATTCTTGTGCTACGATTTGTATCTATCTTGTGACTCAATAATGGTGTTCAACTTTGACTTAGCTGGTGCAATTCAAAACTATCAAGTTAGATATCGATGCATAAATGTCCTTTCGTGTTAGGTTGGAATGTTGGTTTGTTGGATTGAATAACTTAGTCAGATTTGCGCTTGTGCAAGTTTCAAAATTTATCTTATAAAATTGCATGATTTGGATGTTGGTTTAGGACTTGTTTAATGGTCTAATCCGATGGTTTATTAGATGAAGCCCACCCGTACAGTAGATAAACATTAAGAAAATTTTGTATCAATCGTATCTTGGAAATTTTTTTGGGTATCTTTTGAGATTGTTTGACATCTTTTTAATATTCAAGATTTCAAAGAGAACTTATAAGATCTCCCGTATCGTTGAGAATCGGTTGGTATCTACATGATCGAGAACAATTTTTTGGAGATATCTTTGGTAACCTCCTAACTAATTGGTTGATATATTCCTAATATATTAACTTGGCTTTTGTTGAAATTGAGTCCAGATGTATTGAACCGTATTTTAAAGAATCTAGTTGGTTACCTGGAGATAAGGGCTCTATTTCTTTGTAACAGCTTTTAAAGGCTATATAGTGTTTCACTTAACAAAATGCCTAAAAATTAGCTTTTGAAAGAAAACTAGAAAAAGTACAAAAAGTACAAATTGTTCTGGGAAGTATTGCTATGGAAGTCTGATATGAGAGCGATCACTTTGTTCCTTGGACCATACGATGATGATGAAGAAAACTGCTTGAAGAAGACGAACAATCGGAAGAACTAAGTCACCGAAAAGGTATCGAGCAACGGCACTGATAGCACAGTCGAATACTTTCTTGCTTTGCTTCACCCTGTTCTGGAGAAAAAGTTGAAGAAATGCTTCTGGGAATATCACTCTGAAAATATGAGTTTTCTCAGAATCTCCTCCTCTGTATCTCTATTGATCCCTTGATGATTAAAATAAGTCTATTTATAGACTAGATCCTCTGCGTAAAAAGTAACAAAGTTTGGTAACTGTCACCCACGATGAGAATCAACCTTTACGTATGATGACACGTGTCCTACGTAGATTTTTAATCTCTACGCATGGTGACACGTGTCCCACTACTTCAACAAAATGAGGAGAGCACGTACACAAGTCCCTCAATAAATGAGGCATGAACGCCACATAAGCAAACCACGTTCTCCTGTAGCCAGAAAACATCGGGCGTAAAAAATTACCCAAAATATACTTCCAGCGTAATGTAGCAGACTTGGCGTAAAATAGCTCAAAATAAACTTCCCGCGTAAAGTGGCTAAAAATAGCCTGGAGCGTAAAATTAGCTCAAATAAACTTTACGCACACAACAGCCTTGAGCGTAAAAGCTCGAAATAGCTTTCATGCGTAAAAGAAGAAATCTTTTGAGCGTAAAGTCGCTCATCTGCACACTAAACGACAGTATTGGTTTTAGTGTAAATCAAATCCTCTCGGCTTCTTTGCTGTCCGCTGTCAGAAAATCATTATGTCAGAATCAGTATCACGCGTATTAAATGAATGATTTGACAGCCTGTCCTTCGCATAAAAGCTCAGTGAATAGTTCTCGCGTAAAGTAGCTCGCGTAGAGTTGTACTCTGTTTAATCTTCGCGTAAAGTCTGAGTTTGACTCATTTTGAATTGCGTAAAGTTCTCAACTTCTTTGACTAGGTCTATGAAGTACTTTTTACGCTCCTACAAAACCCCCTTCAAAGTTTTCAAATTATTTTCAAAATTTGAAATACTTTGAACAAAAGCGTAAAATTCGGGATTTCAACAGTCTGCATAGAATTCGGGATATCCAACGGTCATCCGCGTAAAATTCGGGATATCCAACAGTCCGCGTAAAAGTCGGAGTATCCAACAGTCAGCGTAAATTTTGGGAATTTGAACCGAATTCAAAATTTCTCTATAAATAGAGCTTTTCGAGTGTACATAGAGAACTTTACTCGTCTCTTGCAATCCCGAACTTTTTTATTCTCTCTCTTTCTTCGAAATCTTGATCCGAATCTATGGCCCCCAAGAGCAAGACCGCCGCCGGCAGCAAGGGCAAGAAGTCCACCGCTGATTCATCGTCGGCCGACCGCATAAAAACTACCGTCCCATCGTCGGCGACGCCCCGATAGACAAATCCCACCATAGCTCCGGCCATGAAAGTTAGAGCACTACCTAATTTCGGCCGCGAGTTCATCGGAGAAGAAGAAGAACCCAACTTTTGAATTCTACGCCCATGTTATACGTGTCAGCGTAAAGTTTGAAATAAGAAAAAATGCCCACGTTATACGTGTCAGCGTAAAAAATGAAACATACGCCCACGTTTATACGTGCCAGCATAAATTTTAAAATACGCTCACATTAATATGTGCCAGCGTAAAATTAAAATACGCTCATGTCAACACATGCCAGCATAAAATCCATAATACGCTCACATCGATATGTGCCAGCGTAAAAATTAGAATACACTCATGTCAATACATGCCAGCGTAAAATCCATAATACGCTCACATCAATATGTGCCAGCGTAAAATTAAAATACGCTCATGTCAACACATGTCAGCATAAAATCCATAATAGCTCACATCAATATGTGCCAGCGTAAAATTTCAAAAATGTAAAGACTTTGCGTGAAATAAAGAATTTTTACACTTTTAAAAGTTTTAATCAACTTTAATAATCGTAAAGTTTGCATAGTCAGAGTCTTTAATCTTTATGTGCAAAACTCAGACCAAATCATCTGCGTAAAAATTTCAAATTAGATTCTGATTTTTCTTTTTCTTTTGGCAGTAGATTTGCAAATTCACCCACTTGCAGAAATATTCGGCTCGTCAGCTGGTATGGTGGGTTCAAATTACTTGGAGAATTTGTCTCACGTGGAGTTCCCTCAGTCGAATCCAGAATACCTTGAGGAGAGAGCACAACTGATAGCTGCTCAAGGGGACAGAATGCTGTTGTCCATGATAGATGGGGAAGTGTTGGTATCGCTAGATAACCAACAGTTTTTGAAGCCAGCCTTCTTGTTTGAAGATGCGATAGACTTCAAATCGCAAACATACCCCAAGAAAGAGGCTTGGGTGTTCAAGTTTAGGGAGAGGGCGATGTATCTTTCCGACATGGACAGGGATTATCCCCTTTCTGTATTTGTCCATGCCACCCATCCCCGAAAGATGCTATGGAACTTGACTCCCAGCAGTCAAGGTAGGCCAGGAAGGATCATCTTCAAGAGGGAGAGAGCAAATGACATGGGCTACCACACCAGCACACCCAGTGGTGGAGTTGTCCCCTTCTTCGGTCTCTTAACTAGATTTACTCTGAGTGAAGATTCGGCTCTGATCCAGCCAGTGCAGACTCCAATGTTCATCAACAAGTTCATAGGGGCTGCAATATTATATCCCCAAGCCAACCCTAGGCTACCAGGGTGGTTGACTCCATATAACCAGAATTGGATTCAGCTTAGTGCCTGGATCCTGAAGCACTTCAAGACAGACTTAGAAGCCATTGGCCTCTATGAAGCGGTAGCCTCCACAAGCCAAGGTATACCACTGAACAGTAAATTTTTCCTGGCTTTGATGTAGCTGTACATGAGTTCGACAGGAACTTTTGTGACCCCACTCGGTGAGATGGGACTTGCCCTGTACGAGATGCAATTCATCTCGAAGCTGCCAATGGATGAAGCGCCTTACGAAGAATATGTTCCCTCCAACAGGGAACTGGCAGAAATAAGAGAGAAGAATCCTTGATTAGTTGAGGTTTACCAGGCATTGATGTACCATTACTTAATTTGCACATCTATGTATGACAACAGATCACACCTGGCATACACTAATAAATGGACAACTTATCTATTCTATCATGAGAATAGAATATCCAAGAACGAGCTGGGAAGATTTCAGGAAAACAAGGCTCCGACCATCAACCCTTGTTCAATAATTCTTGCAGATTTGATCAACAATTTAATGATCTCACATAAGTCTCAAGACAAGTATCTGCCCAAAAAGACCGGAGACATCCCTGCGGGGACTGAAACTTTGAGCTACCTAAGGCACGGTAGTCAAAAGCTCTCCAGGGAAGCTTTGCTAGCAGGCTTTCTGTCCTTGTAGCTGCGGAGATGGATTGTGCCCGGAATCAGCACAATAGACCGAATTCACCGAAATATACTGTGGCCGACAGTACGTTTGGTATTCAAAGCCAGAATTAACTTGCTATCGGCAATGATGTGCCAAATAAACGCAGGATTGAGGACTTTCGGTGAGGAACTAATCAATAATGCTCTTCACCGAAAAGATTTTCCGAGGGTGGAGATGCCCTACACTTATCTAATGGGCTGGCTGCTACATCATAACTGCAATTTGCTACCGCCAGGTCCTTGAGATAATGCAGAGGTCTTCCTCCAAAAATTCAGCAATGCTACATAGACTGCTACTTCAGTGGCAGATACCTGAGCAGTATTGAATTATTCTCACGGTTGGAACTTCTTCTGCACTCGGCCACAAGTTCCAGCCGACTGCCTCGGCATACAGTTTGAAGATAGAGGGGAAGGAACAACTTCATTGCCTGTGCCAGTTTTCAGATGGCTAGTATACATCAGACCCTCATGTACTTATGTACGGGCATGAAGACGACTGCACGTTCGAACCATATCTTCCAAGTCGGTTCGCTCGCCAGTTTGGATATGACCAACTTCATGTTGGTAATCCCTCCCCTAGCTTCTACCATTATGGAAAGCTAATCGATGGTGCAAGGGCCTGGAGGTATTTTAGCACCGCTTGTACCGGTACAAAGTTCAAAGTATCGACTGCTACAAGCACGACCGAGCTACGTATACTTCATATATATGCTCGCTTTTATGCATCGATCCGCTCCTTCGCCCATGGCTACAACTTGAAAGGTAGCCTAAGATGGCCCAAGGAAGGGAATATAGAAGAGCCGGTCAGGGTATATCCAGATATACCCGATGATGTTGCTGTTCCAGATCAGTATCTGGAAGTCATCCCTATAGGAGCTGGGGAAGTAGCTGTGGAACCAATAATTATTGGCAAGTCCCGAAAATGGCAACAATGTGCAGATGCTACTCTTCCAGAGAAGACCCTCCCTGAAAAGAAGAAGAAGGTTACCGTCAAAGGGCCTTCTAGACCAAGAGCCCCTACCCCTGAGAGTGATACTCCGGTTGATGAGCCGCAATATCTGACATCTTCTTTAGCTCATCCTAGAGAAGGATCCTCTGCATCTCAACCGACATCCACAGAAGGTGAGGGGGTTCTATCTCCGGGCCGCCTCAGCTCGTCGCTTTACCTGTCTTTGCCACCAAAGACACAAGTTACTGAGGAGGCTGCCCCTATGTATACTGTTGATCGATAGCTCATCTCATCTGATGAACCAGCTCTGGCTTTCGATGATGATGACTGGGATGGAGACTATGACTCGTACCTGGCATGTTCTGTACCTACTCCAGGTAAATATATATCACACAAAATCTATACAAGATTATGTATTATGATTTTGTATATTAATTTATTTTGTTTAATTTGTAGGTGTCATCATTACATCAAAGCTCGTGGCTCCTCCTCCTCCTCCTCAAGAAGATATTTATGAGGAAAATACGGATTCTGAGAAAGAGGATTCTTCTTCAGAAGAAGAATGTCCTCCATCTATAGAGGTACAACATGAGCCCGAAGTGCAGGCTCAGCCAGAATTGTCTCCCCCTGCTGAGGGCAAGGATAAAGAACAAACTGCAGTAGAACCTACTGTAGATGATGAAGAGGCTACTGAGGAAGAAGCAAACTTCAACGAAGAATCAGTTGTAGAAGGATCCATTACAACTGAAATACTTGAAGAGCCTGCAGAGCCGGTAGCTGAAGAAGGTGATGAAGACATAGTCGAATCATCAACTGAAGCTGTGGACGTTGTAATAGCATCCTCTGTTATTGCTACTAATCCAGCACAAGTTGCTGTAGAGACAATGCCCGAACCGGAGTCAGCTGCCATAACTACCATTCCACCCGCACCAATTACCGCCACCGAAACTCAAGTAGTTTTGACTCCAGAAACGGCTGGAGTAATAAGTGCTGAAGACGCTATTCCCGAAGCTCCTGGGAATCATTTGGCTATGGTAGCAGCGACAACAATAGCTTCATCTCAGTCTGTTACCAAGGCAAAAATATCTGCTCCTAGTCTTCAGAGAAGAGATCTTGTAGACATCGCCGCAACGCCGAGTTCAAGTGCAGAAATGAATCTCTTAGTTGAGATTCATACTGAGACTTTTTGCAAGACTCTGGTAGCTCTAATCAACATGGTCCTGAAGAAGGGCCTCAATTATGAGAGCTTGAAGGCATCTATTTCTCTTACTATTAGGAACGTCGCTATGTTCAACGATGTAGTAAGAGCAGCGGCACTGGAGAAGATCGTGGAGGAACTTGAACAGCCCATTAGAGAATATCTAAGGCTGTCAAGTGAAACTACTGAAAGTCTCATCCAAGAGGAGTATGACGCTTTATCAGCTGAATACCTCGCTCGGGAGACTACCTTTAATGAAGCTCTCCATGAATACAGCATCAAGGTGGCTAAGGAAAAAGCTTTTTTGGCTGAAGCTAAGCCTCAGCTGGATAGCCAAAGAGAAGCCTATGAAACTTCGAATATAAGAATTCATCAACAAAATGATAGAATTCTCAAAGTCAAGGATGAGCTAGCTCGCTTAAAGGAGGAGAGGGAGCAGATGATCATAGCTCGGGACGAGCAGCTAACTTAGAGTTCAATTTTGGAGGAACAAGTCTTCGGAGCTGAGGCTACCATCAAAACCCTTGATGAAGCCAAGGATAATATGATAGTCACTTTTGCTGGACTTTCTCATATCTGCACTCCCGAAGCTCGACGCATCGTAGCTGCCAAGACTGTACTGAGCTCTCGTGAAAAACGTCTAGCGGAGCTACAAAAATTACTTGAGGATGTCTCTGCTCCTCCTTAGGCAAATAATTTTTTTTGTAATCTTCTATCTTTTTTCATTCTGTAATGTTTACAAGAAATGAATAAAATATTTGTTTTGTGACCCTATCATTTATTTTACAATTAAACAATAGGTATGAGATAGGAAACACTTATCAGAGGTAATATGGACATGACAAGTCTTCTAAACTCAAAAATTTATATCTATCCAGAGGTAATATGGATATGATAGATAATGAATATTTTTTTCTGTTTAGAGTATACGATACTATCAGAGGTGATATGAACGTGACAGATCGTAACAACTTAAAGAAAAATAATTTAATATCTATTCAGAGGCCATAGGGACATGATAGATAAGAGAAGAAGTAGACTTAATATTTATTCAGAGGTCACGAGAATATGATAAATAACAAATCCCCCCTCTCTTTTTTTAATCAGCTGGTAAGACAGAAGATCAAAATTTTCTTTTAGAAAGACAAATAATTAGCTTAACCAAACATTGATAGCTGGGGAATAAAGAAGAAATTTATGCATAATATTTCTTCAAGAATTTGCCATTAATTGGCATCATGAGCAAATCTCCATTAGGTTTAGACAACCTATAGGCACCATCGGAGAATACCGACTCAATGACATAAGGACCTTCCCATTTCGCTTGGAATTTTCCTTTGCTTTTATGAGTCATCACCATCGGTTTTCGAACAGCAAGAATTAGCTCACCGACTTTGAATACCCTCCCTTTAACTTTACGATTGAAAGTTCGAGATATGCGGGCTTGATAAAGCTCAATATGCTGCTGCGCTTGAAGACGCTTTTCGTCTAGACCTTCAAGTTCTTGAAGTCTCAATCGATCATTATTCTCTGTAGTTAGCTTATTAGCAATGGCTATTCTGAGAGATGGAATCTGGATTTCCAGTGAAAGGACAGCCTCACATCCGTAAACCAGTGAAAATGGTATAAAACCAGTAGGAGTTCGGACTGTTGTTCGGTAAGCCCATAAACATTCTTCAAGTTTCTCATTCCAATCACGTTTATTAGAAGAGACAAACTTTTTGAGAAGTTTAATGATTGTCTTGTTGAAAGCTTCGGCCAAACCATTAGCAGCTGGATTATAGGCCGTCGACGCCAGATTTTGGATCCGATTCTTATCACAGAATCAATAAAATGCCTGACTGGCAAATTGGGGTCCATTATCATGAATTATCCTTCGAGGAATCCCAAAACGATAAATGACATGGTATTTAATGAAACTAACCATATTGGATGTTTTCACTTCAACAAGGGGAATCGCTTCCGTTCATTTTGAGAAATAATCCGTTATGGCTAGTATAAACCGATGTCCTTTGAAAGAATGAGGGTTAATCGGACCAATAATATCCATGCTCCAAGCTTCAAAAGGCCAAGAGGCTGCTGTAGGATATAAAAATTCAGATGGTTGATGAACAAAATTAGCATGAATCTGACACGCTTTACATCGTCTGGCATAATCCACAGCATCTGATATCATGGAAGGCCAATAATACCCCATTCTTCGAATGCGGTCCTGCAATTTTGGACCCGATTGATGGGCACCACAAACACCATCATGAGCTTCACGGAGTGTTTGCTTAGCTTCACTCTCAGAGGGACAACATAGTAAAAGTCCGTCATAAGAACGACGATATAACATATATAAGGAAGACTCATAGTAGAATCGAAATGATCGTCTCTTGATTGATGCAGCTTCTTTTGGATCTTCAGGTAAAATCTTATGGACTGCATAATCAATGAATGGACTTCTCCAATCTCTTTGTTGAGAACTTGATTCTGTAGTATAACTCTGTTCGATATACAAATTATTCTTGACACAGAATAAGTCTCGATCAAACAAAGTGATGGTATTTTGTCTTCTAATTGGAACAGCTAAGTCCGCAGCTAAACTAGCAAGAGCATCAGCTTCCAAATTTTGAGAACGTGGTACGAATTCGATAAAGAACCCTTTAAATAAAATGACTAATTCAATTACCACTTGATGATAAAAAATGAGGTCAGGATTTCTGACTTTATATGTCCATCTGACCTGATTTACAATCAGTTGAGAGTCTCCATAAGCTTCCAGAAATTCAATATCCAATTGTTTTGCTACTTGGAGACCAATCAACAGAGCATTATATTCTCCTACATTGTTGGAGCATGGTTCATTAAGAGAATAAGTACGGTATATGACCATTTTATCAGGAGAGACCAAGACGATGCTTACTCCAGAGACAATATTTCCCCTAGGTCCAACCCGCGATGCTCTATCAAAATACAGTTGCCAAATGTCATCCTTCAAAGCCATGTTGCAATCCACGACTTCATCTGGAATGTCCTCATATAAATTAGAAGTTTCAGGTATAGGGTGAGCTGCTAAGAAATCAGCTAATGCTTGACCCTTTACTGATTTTTGAGGTACATAAACCATATCATAAGGAGTAAGCAACATCGCCCAGGTGGCTAATCTGGAGTTGAGAATGCTTGGTTTTCTCATCAACACCCGAATAGGATTTATTCTGGAGATGACATGAATAGTCTGTCCTGACACATATTATCGTGTCTTTTGAACAGCAAAAACCAAGGCCAGACATTCTTTCTCCACAGGTGTATACCTGTGTTCAACTTCGACCATCATTCGGCTAAGATAATAAATTGCTTTTTTATGACCCATATCACTTTTCTGTGCAAGAAGAGCACCAAGAGAATGATCTAAGGCTCGAATATATATCAAAAATGGCCTTCCTACTACTGGAGGCACCAAAACAGGTCGATTTGTAAGGTATTGCTTAATGTCATTGAAGGCTTTATGACATGCTTTATCCCAGACAAATGATACACCTTTCTTTAATAGATGGGAGAAAGGTTGACATCTCCCAGAAAGATTGGATATAATCTCCTGATATAAGCAATACGAACCTGGAAGCCACGTAGTTCTTTTAGATTGCATGGAGAACGCATTTCAAGAATTGCTTTGATTTTGTCAGGATCAACATGGATACCCTGAGAAGTAATGACAAATCCCAAAAATTTGCCACTAGACACCCCTAAGAAAGACTTAGTAGGATTCATCTTCAGTTGATGTTGGCGCATCAACTCAAATATTGTCTTTAAGTCTTGAATATGATCATCTTTTGATCGACTTTTGACAGCAATATCATCTACATAACATTTAACTGTTTTCCGTAGATGTTATTGAAAGATGCTGCTCATGGCCCGTTGATACATAGCACCGGCATTTTTTTTGTCCAAACGGCATAACTGTATAGCAGTAGACTCCAAGGGGTGTACGAAAAGCAGTATGCTTTTCATCTCCTGGATGCATCTTAATTTGATTGTATCCTGAAAATCCGTCCATAAAAGACATGCGCTCAAAACCATATGTATTGTCAATCATGACATCGGTAATCGGAAGTAGAAATTCGTCTTTCGGACAAGCTGCATTAAAATCTCGAAAATCTAGGCAAACTCTGACTTTTCCATTCTTCTTTATAACAGGAACAATGTTGGCCACCCAATTTGGGTGTTGTTCTTCACGAACAAAACTACATGTGATCAGCTTTTTGACTTCTGCTTCAATTATGTCCATCATATCTGGTCGAAAATGTCGCTGCTGCTGTTTTACAGGCTTGGCATTAGGAAGAATATTGAGTTTATGAGTAGCTACTTTAGGATCTAGACCCGGCATATCCTCATAACTCCATGCAAAGATATCGATATATTCTTTAATCAACTGTATCAACTCTTCCTTTTCATCTTCAGAAAGATTTTTACTGATGAATATCGGCTTAGACATAATTCCGTCTCCGATATCAATCTGGACGATTTTATCTTCTGTAGGTGGCTGTCGCTGTTCAAAACGAACCTTCCACTGAGTGTCTATTTGTTGTGTCCAAGGGTCATTCTCAAATGGTTCTGATTCACCATCGGTTTGAGCCATGTTAACTGAGAATATACACTCAGATTCATCATAATAGTCTCTCTCAGAATATGAGGATTGTAAAAAACTGGAAGAACATTCTTTTTCTATTTCTTTCTTGCACATGTGGGGTGTATCCGATTCGATGAATTGGATTTCTTCTGAATTTGAAGATTGTGAAGAACTGGAAGAAAATTCTTCTTATATATCCTCGTTAAATATGTGGAAAGGATCATATCCCAACCCATGATGAGTTTTTTGGTAAAACGGACCACCACATAACGGTAATCGTCTACTTTTGCCTTGATTGAGACCTTGCTTAGTCTTCAAATCATAACCCATATTCTGGATAATCTTAAGATATTGTTGACTATATTTGTCAATTCGGATTCTTCCTTTATCTTTATCTCTAAGATCACCTGTCTGAATAACATGGATATTTTTAGCCAAACCAAACACAATTTGGCGCTTATTTTTCTTATCAAACGAAATCACGAAATAAGATTCTTCGTGACGTCTATAAGTTACACAAGCTTGTGATGAAGCGGCTACAGGAAGAAGATAAGGAGAAGATGTTAGGAACCTTTGAGCATAAGGTCCAACATCGACATGAGGAGGAAAAGAATTTTCCTTATGATTAATGTATAAGGTTTCCGCTATATTCATGTCATTTTTATGTTGATGACTTTGATCATCAGAAGTTCAAGTCATTCTTTCAATAAATTTGACAGCCATGTACTCCAAAAGGAAATCTTTATTGATATTAGAAAAGTACAGAATGATCAATATTTACATCATTTACAAATTGACTACGCTTTGGATTGATCATTAACGGACCATCATCCGTCTTCTGCGCAGGCTTGTCAAGGTTGATAATCAGTAGTGGTTCTGAATCATTCGTACGAGAAGTACGTCCCTTGACCTTGATCATAAGGGGTTGAACTTGGCTCTTGACTGGAATCTTCATGGATTCCTCAGATGAAGCACGAGTTCATCCTATAACTTTGATCATCAGAGGTTGATCATTAACAGGTTGGGGTTGAATTCGTCCTTTGACTTTAATCTTCAAAGGTTGATCTTCTGGAGGATCTTCATTGACAGATTGATCTTCTACAGGCGACCGATCTTCAGCCATACCAGATATTTCTTTCACCTGCTCCTGTTTGTAGAGTATTGAGTCAGAGAAATATGCTTCAACACCCTTAAAAGGATTGATATCTGCAAATTCGGTCTTCACAACCCCTTGAGAATCCACGTACTCGAAGCATTGGTGGAGAGTTGAAGGCACAATATTATGCTCATATATCTACGGTCTTCCAAGGAGGATGTTGTAAGATACATCTGAGTTGATAACATAAAAGGTCGCCATAGTTCGAATATCACCAATTTAAATCTTCAGACGAATCTTCCCTAGTGGTTTACTCTTTCCAGAGTTGAAACCAACTATTGTGGTGCTAGTGTAAGTCAAATCACTAGTAGGGATCCTCAAAGGTCGTAGCATACTCTGGAGAATAATACTAATAGAAGACCCAGGATCGATATAAATCCTGTCAATTTCAGTGGATTTAATATACCATGTATAGCACAGAGGCCTGTTATGCTTATTATGCTTCAATAGCATATCTTCTTGTATGAAGGTAATGTTAAGAATTGCCTCCATCACACTATGACATTGTGGACATGATACTGGTATATTGTCAGGACTCTTGAATTGAGCTAAGCATGAATTAGCTTGTAGCAAAGCTTCACTCAGAGTTTCGTGTCTTTGTTTGGAAAGGCGAAGCAGCTCAAATATCGAAAGTCTAGCCGGAGTATTAGCTAACTGGGCTAGAATATCAAATTTGTACGGCTTCATCACTACCCCTTGATTTGAAGCAGACTTCAATGGGACGTCAAAGCGTACTGCTTTCTGTTTTCCTTTCTCAACCACAGACGGTTTAGAAGGTCTTGCTTCAGCAGAAACAGGAGACGGTTGAACTGGTAATGTTTCAGCAACGTCCTCCGACTCTTTAGAGATTCCCTCATATTCTTTGTGGTACTCTTTTCCAGATCTCGTACCAGCAAAGGTTTCTTCTTCAGGCTAAGGAGAATGAAGTACCATATTACAGGTTCTATTCTTCTTTCCCTTAGTCTTCTTCTTGCAAGAATTTTTAAGAGGGACTTCAAATCCCAATCCAACGGTGGATTTTTGACTTTGAAGTTGTAAAGGAAGTCGCATTCCTTTATAATAGTTCAAACCTTCCGCCTTTTGAAAGTCATAGCCCATCTTTTTCATGAGATGGACTGATTGTTGACTGTACAAATGAGTGGGTAGCGGACTTTCAATAGATAATTTAACAGAGGAAGAAGAAATAGAAACCTCTACAACCATAGGAGAAGGAGGCATAGAGACTTCTGTAGCCACAGGAGAAGAAGGCATAGAGACTTCTGTAGCCACAGGATAAGGAGGAATACTCAGGACAGAAGGAAATATCCCTGTAGGAGCTTTCTCATAAGCAGCAAAGACTTGTTGTGCCCTGTATAAGGGGACACTACTCATTGCTAACCATTTCTGATGAGTAAGTTTGAGTTTGGTAGAAGAAGCCAAACTTGGAGGGCATATATTCAAACTCCTCAACCTATCCTCCAAAGGAATGCCATCTCAAAGATGATCCAAATCATCATGATCTGGATTTATAACATGAGAAATCATATTACAGGTTTTGACTTTCTTACCTTTCTTGGATTTTGAAGTTTTACTTTCATCTTCCATTTCAGGTACTAAATCAGGATGTACCCACATGATTCTGCCATTTTTTAATATGAGAGGCAACAATCCTTCATTTTGCTCTCGAGCAGGCGAAAGATTAACAATCTTCATAGTTGCCTTAGGGATTGGGACAATTCCATCTGAAACTTGCTGTTGAGGAAAACCTCTAAATTAAAGAGAAATCATATTAGTTGTAACCGTATGCTCATCATTGGTTAAAGCAATAGCATTGGCATTTATCAACTCTTGGATTTTCTTCTTTAAGACGTAGGAAGCCTTGGTAGGATGATTTATGTATCTATGATAGATACAATACTTGGGATTGTCAGTTAGATTCACCTTATTAGGCCTTTTTGGTTCTGGAATCTGGAGTTTGCCATTCTTCACAAGATATTGGAATATCCCTGGGATATCACTGTCATCAAAAGAGCATTCTTCCTTTGGTTTGGAAGACTCCTGATTATTCGACGTCGTTTTGGGTTTTGAAAGATTAACCACTAAGGTTTCCTTCCTTTTCCTATTACGATTACCGAAATTATTGCCTGAAGAGCCTTTCTTTTCTTTGTCTTCTGAGGCAAAGATCATTCCATGTTCACGAGCCAACCTATCATTGGTCTCGGCTGAAACTGCTGCTATAATGAACGAGGCCCAATCTGTGAATTAAGAACCCGTAAAGACAGCAATGGATGGTCGTAGATTCATCTTGCATGTGTCAATCAATGCTGAATCTGGCATACCCGGAGGCATCTTCAAAGTTGCCTGTCGAAAACGTTCGATAAACGTTCGAGTATCTTCTTTCTCCTTTTGCTTGATTTCTATTAGGGAGGACATATTCATGTCCATTCCTCCCTCATAGAAATGGAAGAGAAACATTGCTTTAAATTCGTCAAAAGACGATATACAATTATCGGGTAGACTGCGATACCAGTCATAAGCTGAACCCGTTAAACACCCGATGAAAACTCGGGTAAGAAGAGCATCATTCTTCTGCAGATGTACAGTCATAATATCAAAATAATTGATATATTGACTGGGAGAAGCCTTTCCATTAAATAACACCATCGACTGTGGCTTGAATTTTGGAGGAAAAGGCACATCATTCCAGTGAGGAGGATAGGGTTGCTTAATCCCTAACCTCTGAAGTTGATCCTTGTGCTTCAGAACATCAAACTGTGCTTTTAGCTCTCGTACTGCTTGAATAGCTTCACTAGTTTGAGGAAGCACATTTGATTGAATAGTTGTTGGATGTACCGTAACCCCCACCGGAGGTGGTACATCTTCTGGAATGAGAGGATCGAGAACTGCAGAATTTTGATTGATAGCAGGCTCTTGAGTAAGATTATCCAAAGGTGTATCAACCCCTTGACTATCTTCAGTTTGTGCTGCTACCTGAACCGGTGTTATCACTGCCGGCTGAACAGTTTGCTGAGTCATTATTATTTGATGCATACTTTGCATCATAGCAAGTATATCCTTCAGTGACTGTTCAACTGCAGAGAGACGTTGTTCTATATTAGCAGTTGATATCTCCGGTTCATCTTCGATAGCATAGGATTCAACCTCCATTGAACATACAGAGGGATTAGTATAGAGGTATGAATCAACACTATCAATTTCAGACTCCAAAGACTGGGTACCCCCAGCCTCTGAATCTAAAATTTGCAACTATCTTTGACTTCTCAAACGGGTATTCTGATATACTCCTTCGAAATTATCAAGAAGTCGATTGAACTGTTGTTGACCAGGAGTCTGGGACGAGTTACGTCATGGACGTCGTCCTCTATTGGTATGAGATGCCATATTGACTGAAGCATATGACAACTCATGTTCATGGTCATCAACTTGTTGCTGAGGCGAATTGTAGCTTAACCGATCAAAAAATGACCGTTTAGAAGCCGAACAGCAACACTTGATTACAATCTGGTGACACTCACATTGGTGATTTTCTTTGGGGAGTGTCACAGGAGATTTTCTGTCTTTACGCTTTTGTACAAGCAGCTCGCGTAAATCAGAAGGAGTAGAGGGAGTAGTCTTCTTGATTACATTCGGGACAGAGAAACGTTTAGTCCCTTGCGTATAAAGAAGATTACTTGCTACATTAGCAGAACCAAATTGTTTATTTTTACGCGCTTGGAGTTGCGTGCGTAAATCCTGAGATTTTTATGCACAAAGGACTCCATTAGCATTACGCATAATTTAAAGGTTTGGTACCTTACGTAAAATAGTGTAAGAAGGTTGTTGGTGAGAAACTGAAGTTTTACCAACAATAGAATTCATGTTTTTACGCTGCAAGCGTATAGGCAAATTCATTTTAGATGCAAAAGCATCATTGTAAACTTTATCTACTCTATCACCGACAGGAGATTTATCTTTACGCGTAGAGCGCAAAACATGAGTATCTGCCACATCACAGACGGGAGATTTTTCTTTACACGTGGAGCGTAAATCTTGGATGTCTACCACGTCACAGACGGGAGACTGGTTTTTACGTGCAGTGCGTAAAGCTTGATTTTTACGCGTAGAGCGTAAAACTTAAGAGTCTACCACGTCACCGATGGAGACTGATGTTTACGCCCAGGGCGCATCACTGAAGTAGAGACTGCCTCGTCACCGATGGGAGTCTTCACAACAGGAGTAGGAAGGATTCCTTTGCCTTCAGAGACAACAGGAAGATCCGAGGATGGTTTGGACTTAGGAATCCAAACTTCTCGCGCCTTTCACGATTTTTGAACATTGGAGCAGTGAGTACTATCCTAGTTTGGAGCATTTCTTCGTAGGCAGTCTGGTCGAAGTGCACAACCAGAGTCTTCTTTGTCGATCCAACCGATACATCATCATATTGAGCAATTGCCTTCTCGTCAGAGGAGAAGGTCGTCCCTAGCAGAGTCGCCATTTTGTTTCACTTAACAAAATGCCCAAAAATTGGCTTTTGAAAGAAAACTAGAAAAAGTACAAAAAATACAAATTGTTCTGGAAACATTGCAATGGAAGTCTAATCTGAGAGCGATCACTTTGTTCCTTGGACCATACGATGATGATGAAGAAAACTGCTTGAAGAAGACGAATAATCGGAAGAACTAAGTCACCGGAAAGGTATCGAGCAACGGCATTGATGGCACAGTCGAATGCTTTCTTGATTTGCTTCACCCTGTTCTAGAGAAAAAGTTGAAGAAATGCTTCTGGGAATATCACTCTAAAAATATAAGTTTTCTCAGAATCTCCTCCTCTGTATCTCCATTGATCCCTTGATGATTAAAAATAAGTCTATTTATAGACTAGATCCTCTGCGTAAAAAATAACAAAGTTTGGTAACTGTCACCCACGATGAGAATCAACCTTTACGCATGATGACACGTGTCCCACGTAGATTTTTAATCTCTACGCATGGTGACACGTGTCCCACTACTTCAAAAAAATGAGGAGAGCACTTACACACGTCCCTCAATAAGTGAGGCATGAAAGCCACATAAGCAAACCACGTTCTCCTGTAGCCAGAAAAGATTGGGCGTAAAAAATGACTCAAAATATACTTCCAGCGTAAAGTAGCAGACTTGGCGTAAAATAGCTCAAAATAAACTTCTCGCGTAAAGTGGCTAAAAATAGCCTTGAACGTAAAATTAGCTCAAATGAACTTTACGCACACAACAGCCTTGAGCATATAAAAGCTCGAAATAGCTTTCGTACGTAAAAGAAGCAATCTTTTGAGCGTAAAGTAGCTCATCTGCACACTAAATGACAGTATTGGTTTTAGTGTAAATAAAATCCTCTCGGCTTCTGTATTGTCCGCTGTCAGAAAATCATTATGTCAGAATCAGTATCACGCATATTAAATGCATGATTTGACAGCCTGTCCTTCGCGTAAAAGCTCAGTGAATAGTTCTCGCGTAAAGTAGCTCGCGTAGAGTTGTACTCTGTTTAATCTTCACGTAAAGTCTAAGTTTGCCTCATTTTGAATTGCGTCAAGTTCTCAACTTCTTTGACTAGGTCTATGAAGTACTTTTTATGCTCCTACATATAGGACCCTCCCCTTTTATTTCATTTTGATACTTCATAAATTACCTTTAAGAAAGAGAGGAAGAGAGAAAAAATTCATTGCAAAAGCTTTGTTAATGGAATTTGGAGGAAACTAAAGGCGGGGCTCGAGAGGAATTTTATATTCTCATTTCTCTCGACATTTCTTTAAACAAGTAAGTGGCTTTGACCCTTCATTCTTCACCCTCACTTCTTAATAAAGAACTCTCTCATGCCCCTTTGTTATGTCCATGTGATTGATGATTACATAATCAAATGAACCAAAATTATAAAAAAAAATAGAACTTGTATGTTTCTTTTCATGTTACTTTTAGAATACTAAAATTATAGACTATTGGTACAAAATTGTTACACTGATATTAGAATTCATTATGTTGTAATGTTAATTGGTATATAAAGAGGGCTATGGTTGTAGTGTCCCGCCTCGCTTAGTTCAACCGGAGGAATCAAAACGCAATGACGTTTGTACTTGGCTATGCAACGGCTTGCTCGAAGTCCCGCTCGGTCGAGGCAACTCTTTGTTCATGTGGGTGAATTCGATGAACTTGCCTCAACTTTGCCTTCACACTTAATAAATGGATGTTTTCAATTGCACTGAGTAAGTATGCTAATAAAAAAGACAAATCCACATAGCTAAAGAGAATAATCCCGCTCTGGGTCAGATTGCATAGAACATTGAGGTATTAAACTGGATGTCTAGATTGTACTTCACGTTGGCATTTTAAAGTTGACACTCGATATTTTGACCACATGTGTTGAGTTAAGCAAAGTAACTCCAAGGGCTATTGACTTGATGTTATAGCAGGCACTGTCCCACAGTTCTACGGTTTGGCATAGCCACACGTTTCCATGGTCTCAAGGCTCATCTTATAGTGTATGACTTGGGTGGTAGTGCCATATAGAAATATAGTTGGTTTAAGGCACAAAACATGATTGGTTCAATGGTAAGTTGGAAGTAGTAGTCGTTCTTGTCACGACCCGCACCCTAGAGTAAGGGCACGAGAAGTGGGTACGTCCAGCCTATGCCGCAGTGTCGGCGGTAGAACGCTGTCCTAGGTCACAACATCTAACAATATAATGCTAAGCAGTTTATACTCCCCGAATGGGGGTGACATAGCAGAATGTAAACTCAATCACAACTATGGAAGAAGAAGCACGATATGATATAGAACTCAAAGAAATACAGATGATCAGACGAGTCTAAGATAACATCTCAGCAAACATCCGGAAATAGAAGGTCTCAACTACAGAGTATGAAAGAATATATACAATCCAGATCTCAATGACAGAAATAAAGCCTAACTAAGCTAGTCTCAAGACAACATAAGTAAGATAAAGCCTAACTAAACTTGTCTAGGCAGTAGGGTTAAAGTCATCAGCTAGAGCTGGGTCCTCCTGAGAGTCCAACTCACAAGTATCGTCTAGGGCTGCCCCATAGAAGGTATCCACACAGGCCTCCTCCTCGTCCTCTGTAATATTTTCAATAGGTCCAGTCAGGACAGGAGCGAGCACAATACATCTCAACAAATCATAGCAGAATAGGAAATATAATCATGCTAGAGAGTAAGATACATGAAACTGAAGAATAGCATAATGTAAAAGAGAGAGATACTGTAAGTAAATATCTACAGTATAATAGAGAACTAATCAGTGATTCTAGTAATTTAGAGTACAAGATAAAACATGTGAACAGCTGGAGGGTGATTCATGACTACACTAAAGAGGTGATTCGTGACTATTCTACTTTGGAATTATTTACATGCTCATTTATACTCCTCCATCCCCAATCAATACACAAGGATCCAGTCAAGTTACGTTAAGATTCATGACTATACTACTGCCCGTATAGGGTGATTCGTAAGTGATTCATGAAGATTCGTGAAGGCTCTGTGATTCATGAGAGTACAGGAATCACAAGCTGATTCATGAAGATTCATGATAATAGAAGCACGAGATACATGATGTAAGTAAAACACACCAGACAAGAGTATCTGATGCTCCCGAGGGGGATAACATCTCATGAAGAGATCCATATAGTACCAATCCGTGTTACCAATGTGTCAACATCAAGTAAAGTAATCCACTACTAAAATATGCTATATTAGCGACGTGTTTTAGCGACGTAAGAAAATAACGTCGCTATATATGTAATATAGCGACTCCCGTCATGTGACGTCACAAATCGTCGCTAACTAGCGACGTTCAGCGACATTACATAAATTACGTCGCAGAACAGCGACGTTCAGCGGCAGAGTATTAATATATGTCGCCATATAATAAAATTTTACGACGTTTAGCGACGTCTTTAGTTGACGTCGCTAAATGTTTTACTTAGGGCACGCTGTTTCCTTTTCCCCCTCACTCGAAAATTTCCAAAATTTTCAGAATCCCTCCCCCCCCCCGCGACTCTCCCCCCCCGGCGACTCTCTCCCCCCGCCCCCGGCGACTCGCTCCCCCCGCCCCCGGCGACTCCCTCCCGCTCCGACGAGCTCCTCCTCCCCCAATCCGAGATCCTCCTCCTCTCCCTAGCTCCTCCTCCTCCTCCCTCTTCCTAAGGTAAACCCTAACCCTAACTCCTCTCCCTCCTCCTCCTCCTCCTCCTCCTCCTCCTCCTCTCACACACACACACACACGGACACACACACACGGACACACACACACAGACACACACACACACGGACACACACACGCACACAGACACACACACACTGACACAGATTTTATCATATTCTTCTTGTGCTCTTTTTCATATTATTATTCATGTGTTATTTATATGTTGTATCTCTTTACATGTATATATATATTTATATATATATTTGTGTGTGGTTGTATATTTATTTGGGGTTATGGTTGTGGGAATGTTGAGAGGTTTTGATTGTTGTGTAGTTGTTGTTCTTGTTGTTGTTGTTGTTGTGTGGGAAGTAGGATGGAAATTAATGAAAGGATGAGGAAATGATGGAGATTGAAGGAGGATAGAAGTGTGCTTATGGGGAGGGGGTTTTGGACAGCAACCAGCAGCCTGGGCTGCTGTTTTCAGCAGTTTTGGGGGGGGGGACAGCAGCTATATGCTGCTAAAATTTGCAGCAGTGTGCCCCCCACTTGACATTAGTTAGCCTACTTATTAGCCCATCCTTTTAGCCTATCTTTTAGCCATTAGTTAGCCTACTTATTAGCCTTTAGTTGGACACACACACACGGACACACACACACAGACACACACACACAGACACACACAGACACACACACACATGTCACCTATATATATATACCTACATGTTATATATATGTGGTTATATATAGATATATATGTGTGTGTGTCTCTTGGTATAATATTCATGTTGTAGTGTTGTGGTTATATTGTAGTGTGGTGATAGTGTGGGAATTGATAAATGGAATGGATGTAAGGATGATAGGAAGGATTAGTGGACCTATAATCCTATTTATATGTGTCCTATATATGCCTATATGTGTGTGTATGTGTTAGCCTATATGTAAGCCTAGGTGAGAGCTTATGAGTGTGGTATCATGGGTGATATATGTGAGTGAGTGTGTAAGTGAGTTGTGTGGATGAGTGTGAGCCGTATATGCATGCGGGACCTAATTTTGTTTCAGATAATCATGCATACGACGACGGGTGCGTGAACATGATTTTCGACGCTGCTGGGCCCAGTTTTGTTCCTGATGCAGCTGAGGAGGCACCGAATGTCGACGCTGCAAAGTTCATGGAGTTGCTGGAGAATGCAAGGACTCCATTGTATCCTGGTTGTGAGGATCATTCACCGTTGGAGGTGGTTACAAGACTTTTGAGCATTAAGTCAGATTTTAACATGTCGCAAGAATGCTACAACCGAGTGCTGGAGTTGATTATAGAGATCTTGCCGGCGGGTGCTAAGTTACCTAAAGACTTCTACCGGTCTAAGAGGATGGTGAGATCGCTCTGGATGGGATACGAGAAAATCGATTCTTGTCGCAATGGGTGCATGCTGTACTACAAAGATGACAAGGACGCAGATGTGTGCAGATTTTGTGGTGCTGATCGCTATAAGCCAACTAGTACAGGAAGGTCTACCGGTGCAAGAAGACCGACCGATTCAATGCACTACCTGCCTTTAACGCCGCGGTTGCAAAGATTATTTATGGTGAAAGAGACGGCCGAAAATATGAGTTGGCACATGCGAGAACAGATTGAAGGAGTGTTGGATCACCCATCCGATGGAGAAGCGTGGAAGAACTTTGATCGAGTGTATCCTGATTTTGCTTCAGATCTACGTAATGTCAGGTTGGGGCTATGTTCTGACAGTTTTACTCCTTTTGGTCTTTCGGGATCCCAGTATTCGTACTGGCCTGTGATTGTCACTCCGTATAACCTACCGCCTTGGATGTGCATGAAGACCGAGTACATGTTTCTAACCGTTATAATTCATGGTCCGAACAATCCCAAGAGGAACATTGATGTGTACTTACAGCCTTTGATAGATGAGTTGAATCAGTTATGGGAAGTAGGCGCTAACACGTACGATGTTTCCAGGAAGCAGAATTTTCAGATGAAGGCAACCCTTATGTGGACCATCAACGACTTTCCGGCATATGGAATGTTATCTGGATGGAGCACTCATGGACGTCTCTCATGTCCGATTTGCATGGACTGTACTAAGGCTTTTCGCTTGAAACACGGAGAAAAATCGTGCTTCTTTGATTGTCATCGACAATTTCTGCCAAAAGATCATACGTTCAGAAGGAACAGGAAAGCATTCCGTGCCGGCGTTGTAGAGAAGGGTGATCCACCGCCAAGGTGGTACGGAGCCGCGATATGGGAGGAGGTTAGAGATTTTTCAAGTGCTATCGAAGATCCTACAACTGGGTACAAGTGCGATGGATTTGGTAGAGATCATAACTGGACAAAGAGGAGCATATTCTGGGATCTGCCATATTGGAGTACCAATCTGATCAGACATAATCTTGATGTCATGCATATTGAGAAGAATGTGTTTGATAACATAATTAATACTGTGATGGACGTAAAGGAAAAAACGAAAGACAATCCCAAGGCCAGGTTGGACTTAGCAGAAATATACAAACGCCCTGCGTTGCATTTGATAGAGCAGAATGGAAAACAGTTCCTGCCGAAGTCAATCTTCTCACTGGACAAGGAGGATAAAGTGAGACTTTGTCGGTGGATCCAGGGCCTAAAATTTCCAGACGGATATGTGTCAAATCTGAAAAGATGTGTCGATCCGAAGGAAAACAAATTGACGGGTATGAAGAGCTACGATTGTCACGTATTCATGGAGAGGTTAATTCCGATTGCATTTCGGGAATTCTTACCGCAGGCAGTTTGGGATCCATTGACGGAGCTTAGCATATTCTTCAGGGACCTTTGTTCTAAGAAATTGCTCGTTGATCGTCTAGAAAAGCAAGAGAAGGACATTGCGGTAACACTGTGCAAGCTAGAGAGGGTGTTCCCTCCTGGATTCTTCGACCTATGGAGCATTTGCCGATTCATCTATCCTATAAGGCACGTGTTGGTGGACCCGTCGAATATCGATGGATGTACCCGTTCGAGCAACATTTGAATCACCTAAAAAGAAAGGTGAAAAATAAGGCACGGGTCGAGGGTTCTATTTGTGAAGCCTATGTTCTCGAGGAGATTATAAACTTTTATTCGATGTATTTCAAGCCTCATGTTGCAACTAATAGAACGAGAGCTTCCAGAAACGACGACGGAGATCATGAATGTAATGATACAATACTGAAGGTATTCAATGCTTCAGGAAAGCCGTCGGGTAAAATGAAGAAGAGATATCTGAACGATGATGAGCTAAGGGCTGCTCAGGTGTATGTATTACTCAACTGCGATGAGGATGAAGTAGAGAAGCTGGAGGGGTAAGTAATTAATACGTTTACATTATTTTAATAGTGTTGATTATTAGACTATTACATTAATTGAACGATGTTGTTTTCAGCATATTTAATGATGAAGTGAGGTCAGGTAGGCCACACATAACAGAAGAAGAACTAGAACAAGAAATGAGGCGTTATTTTCCATCATGGTTGAGTGCATATGTAAGACTTGAGAACTCTGTAATTACCTTTCAGTATATACACTTGATTGAGAATGAGCTTAATTTATTTTTTTGTGGTATTTAGGTCGATAGTCCATACGCAAGACTTGAGAATGAGTCTATTAGAACGCTAGCCAAGGGACCAATTTATGCTGCAAAAATATGGCCAAGCTACTGTGTTAATGGGTTCAGGTTCAGGTCAACAACTTGCCCGATCAGAGACAACTTTGTGGATCTCGACTCCACCAAAAACAGCTGTTTGTGTATCAGATCTTCGAACTACAAAGATGTTGATGCGGGCAACGATTTCTACGGCATCCTACGGGAGATTGTGGAGCTGACATATAGTTATGGAATAGAGCCTGCTAAGATTGTGTTATTCAGGTGTGATTGGTTCGATCCGATTGAAGGTCAAGGTTGGAAAGTAGACAAGCACGGTCTTGTGGATATAAACTATCGGCGTCGATATCAAGCCTATGAACCATTTGTCCTATCAAGTCAGGCTCAGCTCGTGTACTTCACAAGTTATCCTAAACGGGGAACAACAAGGTCGGACTGGTGGGCAGTATGCAAGACCAAAGCTAGAAATACCTTTGAGGTTGATGATATAGCTTATCAAGAGGATGAACTACCTCTTGTAACAAATAATATAGAAGTGGATAATACGGAAGTTCCTCATTACACATCTAATTGTGTAGAAGAAGTAGAATTATCCGAAGAGGAAGATGCAGATGAAAGTGAAGATGTAGAGGAGGAGGAAGAAGAAGAAGAAGAAGAAGGAGAAGAAGAGCTAAACGAACAAGATGAATTTTCAGAAGAGGATTAAATATGTACGACGCGGAGGACGTCGCGGAGGACGTTATCTTTAGTGACACTTTTGTGACAGATATTTTCCAAAAATCTGTGATGTATTTAGTGACACTTTTGGGACTATGATATTTTTCAAAAATCTGTGATGTATTTAGTGACACTTTTGGGACTATGATATTTTTCAAAAATCTGTGATGTATTTAGTGACACTTTTGGGACTATGATATTTTTCAAAAATCTGTGATGTCTATCATATAAATATGTTATTATCCGGTATGGCAGGAGGACGACACGGAGGACGTCATCATACGAGTCAGTCCCGTGTGCCTCGGGATAGGGAGGCAGATTCCGTACCCTCATCCTCATCTCCGAGTACGCCAGTGTACAGTACTGTTCCCGGTCCATTACCGGGACAAGGCAGTTCCAGCAGGTTGGCGACTGATCTTCCCTCGTCGTCCAGCATTCCACCATCGTCGTCCAGCATTCCTCCGACGTCCAGCATTCCTCCTGCGTCCAGCACTCCTCCTGCCGACGGCTCCATGGGGAGAGCCGACGCCCAGCATATGGAGGACGGGGATGAGACTGATCCTGACCAGGCAGGAGGTGATAGCGACCCTCCATGCGCTCCACCGGGCGAGACGCGGATGAAGATTTGGACGGACGGGCCTACGAAGTAAGTTAATTAGTTAATATATATTTCTCAAATGATTATATGTACATATATATTCATGAAATTTATTATTTTATAGATATCGGCCTCCTGCAGTACAGAGAGCGCTGGGAAGATTTCTGAGGGAGAACTATGGTGGGCCTTGGATTAACTACTCAGATGCTCCCGCCGATAGGAAGGCCTTTTGGTTGGCCCACTTCAAGGTAAAAAATTTGTTTATTTTTAAATTTTAATAATCATTTTTGTATATTATACAACTTTTCTATTTGACTTCTCGTAGAGGACCTACTTCTATCCACCACACCGGGCGGCGAAGATCGAGGGCCAATTTCCTGCCGTCGCAGGCAAGCTCATTCGTGATGCGATCCGCGACCAGAAGGATCGTGACCGCGCCGGAAAGCCGATCCAAGGTTGGATCACGCCAGAGCAGTGGACTGCGATGAAGGCTAGATTCGACGAGGACGGGTACCGAGAGCGGTCTGAGAAGGCCAAGATGGCGCGGTCGAGCGCCGGTAAGTGGTGTGGTGGCTCCATTCCTATGACGGAGCATTTTCGTCGTCTGGTACATTTCCTATGACGGACATCATTTTATATATAGTTGGAAAGAATGTTTAATACTAATAATAGATAAATATATATTTTAACAGGTAAAAAAGGGTGAGGACCCCAACATGGTGACCGTCTTCCTGGTCACCCATCGGAGGGCTGGGGAGTTCATTGACGAGAGGGAGACGCAGGCATATGTACGTTCTATCCTTTATATTAATTTACTATAACTTAGAAAACAGGAAAATAGATATCAATATAGACTTTAGCAAACACTTAGATGTTAGCAAACATTATTCTAGGCCAAGTTTCTTCGGCTACAAGAGGAGGCGGCTGCTGCTGCTGCTGCTAGTGCGCCAGCAGAGGGAGGGCCTGGTACTTCCTTCCAGCCGCCTACAGCTCCATCGCCGGACGACCTCTGGATGACCGCCGTTGGTGGTCTTCAGAAGGGTACGTACTTCGGTACGGGATCCTACGGCGCCTATTTGGCTTCAGAGTCATCTCGGGCCCCCTCTGTCAGTGCGCAGTCTCCAGCTTCGCAGGCGTCATCACAGGCGCATGATATTGCTCGTCAGCTCCAGGAGCTGCGTCGCGAGTTGCAGCAGCAGATTTCTGAGGCAGCTGGGGCAGAGCGACGATCCGACGATCCGACGATCACCGGACGATTTGATGCGATCGAGCGTAGTATGCAGGAGATGATGAGTCTGCAGCAGGCTACAGCTGCTAACTTGCACACGCTCACCGAGTCTACGCAGCGCACAGAACGTAGACAGGTCGAGCTGGAGGGGACGCAGATCGCCATGTCTGCCACACTCAATCAGGTACAGACTTCGCTTGAGGATAGTAGTCGGAGGATGGTGAGTGCCCTGGCTGTGCATGCTGAGCGACTGCGAGAGATAGAGCAGCGTCCTCCCGGTCCATCGATGGCGCCGACTCCAGACATTTCACTGCCTCCGGACGTTGCACAGCTCACACAGGAGCAGTACGACATCATTTTATCCCAGATGCGCAGTCGGGGTCCTTTGTGATGTCTTTTTTATTATTTGTTGTTGATACACTTGTTTCTCTGTTTGTGAGACTCTTATTTGTGGTTGACTTGTATTGGTTGAGATACTTCTTTCTCTGCTTGCGAGACTTTTATTAGTTGTATTGGGTGATGATATTGCTCCATCGTCTTTTATTGGTTGTATTGCTTGTTAGACTTTTATTGTTTGTAGACTTTGATTGATTGTAAACTTTTATTGGTTGTAGACTTGTTTTGCCATTTATCTGCGACGGGGATGACGAATATACCTACGCTGGGTTATAAACGATGATCTGATATACAAAGGAGGTGCTGCCCAAATTTTTAAAAAATATAATGTGTATTTTTGTGATGATGTGTGTCTGTGTTTACAGTGAATGTGAAATACAGTGTTCGGAACCATCGACAGTTTCGATTACTGTTGTATGTTTTATCTTGGATAGAAAGAGCAACAGTTCAGGGTGTACTTCTGAGAGCTTCATTTTCACGGCCTTCACTTTCTCAGGACGTCGTAAAGGATCCCGAGAAGGTGAAGGACGTGAAGAGGAAGCTCTGAGAAGTGCACCCTGAACTGTTGCTCTTTCTATCCAAGATAAAATATAGAACAGTAAGCGAAACTGTCGATGGTTCGAACACTGCACTTCACACACACTGTAAACACAGACACACAGCATAACAAAAATAGCAATTATTTTTTTTATAATTTTTTTTATACAGTCTGCGACGTATAGCGACGTTCTGCGACGTCCAGCGACGGAGAGTGAACGTCGCTATACGTCGCTAACTTGCGACGTGATGTCGCTATACGTCGCTAAAGTGCTGACGTGGGATATCATCATATCTTTGTCGCTAGACGTCGCTAAAGTGCGGACGTCGATAACTTTGTCGCTAGACGTCGCTAACGTGCTGACGTGGCTGACATGCCATGTCATCATATCTAAAGTTCAATGCGTCGCTAAGTTGTCGCCCTACGTCGCCAATCTGGCGACATACTCTATAGTCGTTAGACGTCGCTAATTTTGCGACATCTAGCGACAAGTTAGCTTACGTCGCAAATAGCGTCGAACTGTGACGAATTGGTCATCTGCGACAAGCCATTACGCGACGTCAAATTTTCGTCGCTAAATCCGTCGCAGTTTATGTTTAGCGACGGATTTTCCTCATTTAGCGACGTATTCTAACGTCGCTAATATGGGGTATTTTAGTAGTGATCTAAAGCAGGAAATATAATCCTAAACAAGATATGAAATGATCAGAGAATGTACTCGTCTGGTATCCTGAATATCTGAAGAGAATATACTGTCCGAGGAGTGGTGTCTGTCTCCTATAGAATAGTACAAGTTACTACATGTCTAAAATAATAAAATAGACTACTACAATGCATCTACATGATGTTTGGGGTCAATCTAGGCTAAAGTCAACCTTTGGTCAACTCTAGTCAACCCTAACAGTCAAACTAGGTCAACTCTAGTCTAGTTATGTCAAACTAGGTCAAACAAGGTTAAACTTGGTCAAACTAGTCTAGGTTGGTCAAACCTAGGCTTAACAAGTCAGTCTAGGTCACTAACCAATTAGCCTAGCAAACACACTAGTCTAGTGATACACAAGTGTATCCACACCACATGCCATAGGCTAACTACATAGGTAATGAGCCATATCACATATAGGCCAATACCCATACCATATATCTACATACACATTATTACATAGGCCAATGCAATCTCTAATTCACATTACACATAGGCAATTGCAAAATTAATTTTAATTTACCTTATCACATATACATAGGCAATTGTACTATCTATTTTACATACAATATCACTCTACACATTCACATTTATATTATCACCTTATACATACACTAGGTTAGACATTAGATATATACATATATACACACACATAGAGATAGAGAGGGGACCTAGGCATATGCGTGTGTGTGTGTATGTATGTGTGACAGGGAATAACTAGAATAGGTGTGTGTGTATATGTGTGTGAGTGAATGTGTAGGTGACAGAAATGTGAGAATATGTGTGTGTGTGATCAGTTACTTGTGACAGAGACTAATGTGTGTCCATTATGTAGTGTGATGTATCACATAGGTGTGTAGGCATGTGTGTGTGAGTGAGTGTGTGAGGGCCATGTGTGTGATAGGAATAATGTCATGTGTGTGTGTGACTGTGTTTGAGGGAAAACAGTCCCAGATTTGTAACAAAATAACATCAAAACTGTGTGAAAGACCATGTGTGTGTGAGTGTGTAGAGGGTAACAGTGATAGGAAATAGTGTCATGTGTGTGTTTAATCTGTGTGTCAGTGTTCCAGTTTTGTGTGTGATAGATAGGAGGATGCATAGGAAAACAGTTCAAAATTTTGGAAACTAGATGACAGTTCAATGGAGACATAACAGTAGCAAACTCAACTTATGTGTGTGTACAACACAAGAGGAAAAACCAGTGTATATGTCTCTGATTTTTTTAAACCATTGACAGTTCATAATACCATGTATAACACCCAGTTTTCCAGATGAGGGTATTTTTGAAATTTTGTAATTATTATTATTAATTATTGATATTTGATTCACATTATGATTTTTAGTAATTTTTTAATAATTTTTTTAAACTATTTAAAAACTGGTTTAAGTCATGACTCGTGTTTTTGATGTGCTGCTAGTGAAACCTGAGAGACTGCATAACCTAGAGCCTAACCATGTCATTATGATGACTTAATTATCATTTTTAGCCTAGGGGTAATTTGGTCATTTTGACTTATTTGAATTATTTGGTGATTTAATGAATTGGTGAATTCTAGTTTGACTTTGACTTGTTGAGACCTGGTGGACTAGCCTAGAACCTAACCCTAACTATGGTAGCCCTAGTCTAACTTAGGTTAACCTACTTTTAGTCATTAGAGACTAATTTTGGAATAGGAGGATTAGTTTGAGTGAAATCATTTCATGATTTATGGTTTAGTGAAATGACTTATGATTTCATGACTTAATGACTTATGACTTGGCCCATGGCCCATAACTAGAAGCCCTAACCCTAACCAAACCCTAAATGACCAGCCACATAGGGATCCCCACCCTATATAAATAATTATTCATTAGGGTTGCCTCCTTTTATCATTACAACACTTGGAGAAAAGAAAAGGTATTGTCCCCCTTCCAAAAATCTCCATAAATCCATTTTAATTCCTTTTTAATCCTAGTCTTTTGCAATAGGTTCTAATTTCTGTATATTTTATAATTCTGGAGGTTAATCTCAGCTTTGGGCTCATTGGGAGCATTTGGCCATCAAGAGGAATACCCCCCATTTGGAGCCTTTTCTTGCAAATTGCACCTATAGGTAAAACTCCTCAAATTGATTTAATTTTCTGTTTTCTTTGCATTTAGGGCTAGATCTAGGAGTCACCTAACTATCCCTGGAAAATTGGCACAATTCGTGTCAGTTTCGTGTCCGTATCGGACACGTATCCATTTGATAGGCTAGGTGTTCGATAGAATGCCCCTTAGGAATTTATTTTCGATTTTTGAAAATGTAATTACATGGATTGATAGATCTTGGTATGTACATTAAATTTTGTGAAGGATGTTTTGTGTTTTGGTGTCGTTTTGTGTCGGATGCGGTGTTGGACACGCGCGCACGGGGCATGTGCACTGTCCTGCATCTCGGGCGGAATAACTCCCTGTGTCGGACACGTGGACACGTCATTTTTGGCGAGGATGATGGGGCATAAACTGACATCATCCTCCCAAAAGATGGGGCCATATGGTGTCATGTGCGAGGAGAAATCCTCCTCGTACTGGTCGCTCGGGCCGTGCGCGAGCTGCTGTGTGCGCTCATGTTTCCGCACTAACACGTACTTTTATTTCAGACACGGGGACGCGGTGCAGGATGACACGTTTGCTGCCCTATGTGGGGCGAACACGTGGGCACGAGCACGAGTCGTGTCGTGCCCTGTGTCGCACGTGGGACACGCGTGCACACGTGCACGATGCAGCCTGTGCACAGAGTGTCTGTACGTGTTTGAGGCTTCGACACGCCGTGTCCGGCTCTATGGTGACACGAAAAACTTCCTGGGACACGAACACAGGTGGGGGGTCATGTACCAACCACTAATTTAGATTATTATCATGATATTAATTTTTAAATCGCATTTCCCCATTGGACTGATACGTGGTTCAGTTTTGAGAATTTTGAAAAGTTAATCCCCTGTTTAAACTAATTTTCCTGTTTTATTTTCATGTTAATCACTCACACACATGTATTATTTGCTGCTAGGGTGTTTGCATATGAGTTTGGATTTCGATTGATTGGTTAGATTTTCGAAATGAAGAGAGGACTGATACACAGTCCATTGTTTAAGTTTTCTGAAATTAGAGTGTACATTTAACTGATTTGAAATGTTTCATTGCCAAATAGATTTCCAACATATGTATTAGTTACTGAATTATAGGATTATAGTTTGTGTTTGAGAATTTAGGTTTTGTTTTGGTTTTGGGCATTGATGCTGACCATGTGTCCACTGTTTTGTAGTTAACTGATAAATGCATGAACTGATTTCCCTGAAATTGATATTCCTAAGATTAATGAAGGAAATAACTGAGACTTAAACCTAGGATTAGCTAAGAAGTAAACTGAGAAATCCCATGTAGGAAAAACCTGAGAACACTCTCCCTGCAGGCCATGTTGGCCCTGTATTTGCAGTGGCAGTAGGCTGCCCCTTGGGCAGCAGCACAGGCCATGTTGGCCTGTGTACTAGTACAGTGAGGGACTCTTGATGATTAACTGTCATATTGAGTTCACATTTCTGTGTAATTATATTATATAAATGTTTGATTAGGAATTAGTTTAGTTCATTAATTATTCAATCCCTTGGCCTTGTATCAGTCTTTAGGATAGGGTCATCTTGATTTCAGTCCCCTTCCAATGCTCTCTGTTTTGAATGTTCTAAAATTAAACTCAGGAAATGTCACATACACACACTCTTTCCCTCATTGCCATTGCTAGCCTTGAATGTTCAGTCCCAACAGTGTTGGCTGAAATTCATGTGTATGTTCAGTCCAGCTTTTGGACTTTTAGTTCATTCCACATACTCTTGAGTATCAATTCCATTACGAATTGGTATCACCTGCAACTGGAATTCTGAGAGTGTACAACAATGGTTGGACCCTTTGCAAGTTTATGTCCTCTTTGTTATGTACCAGAGTATTGGAAGCTGTAGGCTAATTGTGTGATTCTATATATATATTTGTATATATGTGGTGTGAGTGAGTTTTAAGGAATATTAGTTAGAATTTGGTTGATTAGAAGTTAACTGAGGTTGGTATCACTGCTTTACTGTTTTGGGTTTGTGTGGGGATTCAAATCTGAGTTTGAATATGGAATGGGACTGTTTTACTGAGATTTTCATTTAGAGGACTGTTTTGAACTGTTAAATGGTTTTAAGTGTGTTCATGAGTTTATCAAAATCTGAGAATGGTTTTGTGTCAACATGAGTTTGGCCTTATTGTCCTCTACACACTCTAGCCTAGCATACTCTATCACTCACATGCCTATGTCACTAACACACACACACACACACTCTAGTCTCACACACACATGCTAGACTAGGTTTCATGTTATACACATGTCTCCCCTCACATGCTTCACTAGTACACACACACATATACACTTGTATTCATGTGTTCCCCTCTCTCTTTCATATGTGTACCTATATATGAATTGAGATTTGTATATACATAGGATTCCTATATATGAATGTGTGCTTTTATATATATATATATATATTAGATATATATATAGTGTATGTGATACCATATGATATAATGTATTGTATATATGTATATATGTGTTTGGTTTAGATATAGATATTGAATAGGGTTGCTTAGCCCATGGTATAGCCTATTGGCCCATGGCCTAGTCTTTTAGCCTATGGCATGGTATGTCAGTGTGGAGTCTAGAATAGACTGATTAGCCTTGTTAGGACCTAGAATGGCTTGTTAGACCTAGATTAGACTAGTTTGACCTTGTTTGACCTTATTTGACTTAGTTTGATTCATGTGACCTAGTATGACTTCCTGTGACCTAGTTTGACTGTTAGAGTTAACCGAGTTTGACTTTGACCTAGATTGACCTAGAATTCATGTAGATTGTATCATAAACATCATGTACCTTGTTTTAAACACATTATAACCCATATTACTCTGTTTAGGACATTGTGACTCTGGTGCAGGCATCTGATATTACACTACTCTTCTCAGAGTAGCAGGCGAGTACATTCTCTGATAGTTCTCTCATTTACTTGTCAATTACTGTACTTCAGTTCTAGTTAGTTGTATGCGATTCTCTGTTACAACACGTGTGGATATTCTGGATTCATGTATACGACACACTTTTATTTTCTGGCCTCTATTACTGGTATTATCTCTATTACTGGAATCACCTACTGGAATCATTTAACTGGAATCATTTACTGGTATCATTATATTTTGGCTGGACTCATCTTGAATCATTGTGTCGGAATTCTGGATTCACTTGCTGGGAGGGGAAATACTAGAGTAAGACATGTAGATATACCCCAATCTGGAATCTCCCAACTGGAATCTACTGGAATGATAGCCATCTTACACCCGGTCAGGTGTGTGATGTGCCGTATTACCTACAGCCGTTTATATGTCGAACTCGGTATTTTAAAATACACGGTTATAGTATAGGCTGGACTCACCCTGGAATCGTTGATCACTATAACTGGAATCGTCCCTTACTTGATTCATCTTGTATTAAATTCATCCCGTACTGGATTTACATAGGTTTTACACTGGTTTACATTTTCGGTCTGGACTTTATATCATATTATCCTGGTTCAGCTAGTTCTATTTTTTAGAGTCTTCATTGCTATAATTCTTCTCTTGTGTAGTATTTACTTTCCTTGCACTTTATCTCTCCTTCTTACCATCACCTGAATATAAACTGCCATTTTCATCAATATAACTGTCTATAACTGCTGTATAGTTCTCTGTCACTTACTTGGATTTTCTAGATGAGATGTGCTCGTTCCTGTCCTGACAGGACCTATTAAAATTTTTACAGATGACTGCCCTGAGGACACATGCCCTACATGTTACAGACCAGGAGATGGCTTAGCTACCTATGGCCCGGACACTCAGGAGTGATCGGGAGTTTAGCTAGTCTATCTTGTTTTAGTTTTCCTGTTTAGAATTGGAGTTGTATATAGAGATTGAGACTTGAGATGTATTTGAGATTGTTTGAGTTGGTTGTTATTTTATTAGTAGTTTTGTTGTCTTCAAATTCTTAGTTATATTTCGGTATTATCTTATCGTGCTTAGACTGTGATTGAGTTACACCATATCTTATACTTGTCCTCCGTTCGGAGTTGATCATGATGAGTACATTATATACTGCATGAGTTGATGATTAGTTAGAGACTTAGAACAGCGTTCTACCGCCGACACTGCGGCGTAGGCTGGGCGCTGTTACGTACTCGTTCCCTCACAGTGGGTGCGGGTCGTGACACCATGAATCAGTAACAACTCCCAAACCGATTTCAAAACCCAATTTCACATTTCGAAACCCCATTTGTCCCACACAATCATAATTAACACGTTCATCATTCAACAAACATGTATGTAAGCTTATCCTAACATTTAACACCACAAAATTAGTTAAAAGGAAGATTAAAATCAGGGAAATGCAAATTAAGGAAAAACCCAAACCATAATGACAGTTTAATAAAAAATGAATCAGTAAACAACCCAAAAACTGAATCCAACAACCCAATGCTCAAACCAATCACAAATTAGCATGGTCCTCAGTCATTACACATTTGGGTGAACTAACCTAAACATCTAACATCATAAAAATCAGTTAATAACAGATTAAAATTAGGAAAATAATCTCAGCACAGCGTATCAGTGAAGTATCAGTCCCTTATTTGGGAATCATGAATTCAAATCAGATAAACATCAAAATTATAATTAATGGGTTGGTAATTTGTATAGAAAGTGTGTAGGTGTCCTGAGAGTCATTTCATGTCCATAAATCATGACACAGGCGTGTCCAACACATTGCAAACACGTGGGGTGCATCCAGTGTTCCACAATGTCGGATACGCATGCACACGAGTGTAGGACACGATACACGATACTTTGTGTCACGTGCACACACCCACGTGGTCGCCTAGGATAGGGCTACACGTGGGACAACCTGACACGTGTCTTCGATGTGTCTACTATGGACACGAACACAAGTATGTGCTTGTCTGTACACGTGCTCAGCCGCCTGCGTGTGACAGCGGACGGACAGTGCGGGCGCGATTGCGTCGCGTGTACTCCACGAGATGCTCCCAAATTTTGGGAGCATGGTGACAGTCACTGCCCCTTGCTCCCCACAAAATTTTGGGTCTCGACGTGTCCTGTGTCTCGAGTTCTAGCCCCCGATAGGCAGGACAGCCTAGGGCTCGTGCCGCGTGTCCAAGGCCCAAAACACGACACAAACCGACACGAAACACCAAACACCCTTCGCAAAAGTTAATACACACACCTAGATCTAAAAATCCATGCAATTACATTTCAAAAATACGAAAATTAATTCCTATGTGGCATTTCTACAAACACCTAATATACCAATACGATACGTGTCCGATACGGACACGAAATGGACACAAAATCTTGCAATACCTATTCCTACAGAGAGATGACACCTAGGGCTTGGTATTCATACATAGAAATCGAGATTTGATGGTGGGAATAGGAATTTACCTATAGGTGTTGTTCCTTCAAGAAAGCTTCAAATGGGGGAACCTTCTAGCTAGTCCCAAAGATCCAAATTGTCCCAAATTTGAGAATAACCTCCATGAACAGTAGGGGAATGAAATTTAGATTACTACGGAAGAAGTCTCAATGAAAATGGATCATTAATGAAGAAATTTCAAAGGAAACAAACCTTGTTCTTAGAATGATGGAAAGAGTGAAAAGAGGCACAAGTTTCAAGAGGGATTTTATAGGGATAGGTGCCCTATGTGGCTGGCCATCAATGCTAGGTTTAGGGTTTTGGGGAATCAATCTAAGGGCTCTCATTCCATCTAGTATATTCAATGGTCAAAATCTAGGTTTTTCCCTTTTAATCAAGTTGCAACCTAGTTTATTCTAACTAGTTATGACTTAACCAACTAACCAATTCTAACTAATACTAATCAAGGCTAACTAAGACTAGCTATGACTAATCTAGGTTAGGTCCAATCTAGGTTAGGGATAATAACAATCACATGACAATCAATTAAATAATATTAAAATCACACCATTCAAAATAATATATATTAAATTCCAAATAATTATAATAAATTCAAATAAATTCAAAATGACCAAAATACCCTCAAGATAAATATATAAAACAAAAATCTCTACCCGCATGGTTAGGCTCTAGGGCAGACAGTCTCTACGGTTTCACTAGCTGCACATCAAAATCACAAGTCATAATATTTAAATAGTTTTAAACTGATTAAAAATCACCAAAAATCATATTATTATTTAAATATCATAATTAAATAAATTAAAACACAAAATTTCAAAATTACCCTCATTTTAGAAAACTGGGTGTTACAGTTCTCTAGATTTCATAATAAAGGCTATGCAATAGCCGTTCCTGGGTTTCATAAAAGCACTATGGAAATGAAAGATAGGTATGGAAATACTAAGAAGAGTAATGACTGTGTAGGATGGTAACTTGAGTCCAGTCCTACATGGTCATGGACAACTTGTGCACAAGGGCGAGGGCTCCTCGGACGACAACCTGGGGCCACAAGACCAATTCGGCCTAGGAGAAATGTTGGTTAGCTATGTTGGTATACAACACAGATGATTCGGGGACTTCAACGTGAATAGCTACCCGCACTGCAAGGGTCTTATTTGCACCAAGCTATAGTCCAAGATAGCTAGACTTGCTAATGACCTTTCATATAGATTGACTCGGCGCATTTGTGATAATTTGCGTGCATGCCGTAGGATTGAGTCAAAAAGTGTATACACGAAACAAATAAGTCAAAGGTGGTGTGCATGTTGTGCAAACACAATTATTGACCCTAAGACTATAGCAGAGGCACATGCTTTGGCACGAGAGATGGTGTTTCAATCTAGTAGTTTGACATAGAGTCTAATGATAGAACTGTATAGTTTTGTGTTGAAACATGGAAGGCCCGAGGTAAGTATGGGTAAGTTGACACTGATGAGTAGCATGGTTTTGGTCTCACCAAAGGACATTATGGCATGATCACTATATTACGACATAAGGGAGGCACGATCATGATGTTATTACACATTAGGAAAGTTTACACTGAGTTGCGAGGCACGACCTCGATGTTTAAACACAGATGGGTTATATAGCACAGTTTCAATATTGCATCACAAAGTAGTTATGTAGTATATATCATGAAATTGATCCTAAGGCAAGATAAGATAGACAACTAAAATCATAAGTTGCACTCACTAAAATAATGTATTGGTTTTGTATGGGTGCGCTAGATGCCCCTCACCAGTACGGTTGTGTACTGACACCCCACCAGTCCGTATGTGTAGGTTCATGTACTTGCTCGTTCGGGATGAAGCTCGCTTGGACGTGTTGAGGCAGGAATTTCCTTGACGTTTTGAGGCGTACGACCACATTGGAGTCATCACCTATACAGGACATAATGTATGGATATCGCCTTCTGAAGCATCACAAGTTGTAAGCCTAACATCAGGTTATGTTATATTTAGAGATGAGAGAAAGCAGAGTGATTTGTATTCAGAGAGAGAGTAAGCTTGAGTGATTGTAATCTTGTCCTTGTGCCATTTGTAATTATGTTAATTATTGAATAAAGATCATTGTGTTTCTATACATCTTATGTTACTCAACTTTTTTCCTCAGTACCTCTGTGCGACGATCCCGTCGCTTAGCCTGTAATCGACCGTTATGGTATTGCCTTACGCGGGCGCAACCTAGCTCATGCGGCATCATGTCCAAGCGAGGATGATCGGTTTTGTGGAACTGGGGCGTGACAATGGTGATTGTCACGAGCCGCACCCAGTGTAGGGGCACGAGAAGTGGTTACGTCCAGCCTACGTCGCAGTATCGACGGTAGAACGATGTCCTAGATCACATACATCTAACAGTTATAAGGTACCTGTATAGTATATACACTCCGAATGGAGGTGAAATGATAAAGTACAACTCAATCACAACTAAGGAAGAAAATACGATAAGATAGAATAGATGAAACACAGAATCCACAGATGGTAATACATATAAGAGAGTGCTAAAAGTCTAAGATAAATAACTCCACAATCCAGAATACAATCTCCAAATAAATACAAGTGTATCCAAAGACAGAATGATAATAGAAACTAGTCTAGCTAACTAGCCTAGTCTACTGGGGTAATATCATCTACAAGTGCTGGGTCCTTCTGAGGGTCCAGCTCGTATGTGTCATCTAGGCCAGCTCCGTAATAAGTGGAACACAGCTCCTCAAAGTCATCTGTAATATTTCAACAGGTCCAGTCAGGACTGGGGCGAGCACAGTACATCTCATGTAGTTCATATCATGACAGGAATATAATACAGACAATAGAGTAAGATACATGAAATGCTGAAGAGTATACATGAGTAAAAGAGAAGACTGTAATGAAATATCTACTATAAGTAAAGAGCTACAATGAACTAGTGATTTAGAGTACAAGCTAGGCATGTGAACGGCTTGATAATAAACATGAGAGGTTGTACATGGCTACACTACTTTGGAAATTATCCATATGACTATTTATACTCTCCCTTACCCCAATTAATACACAAGGATCCGTTCAAGTTATGTTATTGTACATGATTTCACATAGGGGCCCATAAATGGGTACACATGAATATATACATGGGGCTCCGTGAACATGAGAGTAAATGAATCACGAGAGTGCACATGAATGGTAAAAGCACAAGAATATATGATAAAAGTGAAACGCACATGACATGATGTATCTGTTGCCCCCGAGGGGGATAACATCGTATGAAAAGATCCATATACTACTAATTCGTGTTTCCTTCGTGTCAGTATCAAGTAAAATAATCTAAAGCAAGAAAATAGTCCTAGCAAGTATAAAACGGTCAGAGAATGTACTCGCTTGATATCCTGAGTGTCTGAATGAAATACTGCCTGAGGAGTGGTGTCTGGCTCCTAATCAGAACAGTACAAGTCACAACATGACCAGAATGGTAAAATAGCTCCTATGATGCATTCTACATGATGTTGGGTCAATTCTAGACTAAAGTCAACCCTGGTCAACTTCAGTCAACTAACTAGTCAATGCTAGGTCAACTAGGTCAACCTAGACCCAATCAAGTCTTACTAGGCCTAACCATGTCTATCTTAGCATCCACGCACCATTACAAGCTATCACCCATACAACTTATATATATATATATATATATATATATATATATATATATATATATATATATATATATATATATATATATATATATATATATATTCAATACCACACATATTGTATTCACTAGCATAGGTGCTTAGGCAACACTCAAGGCATTTATATATAGGAACATAAACATAGATGCTATATACATTATATATATATATATGCAATCACTTAATATATATATAAGACTATGTATATAGAGTGGGTTAGAAAGAGAGAGAACATGCATATAGAGAGGGATAGAGGGAACAAGGCATATGTGTGTGTGTGTCTCATATGAACTAAATCAAAACTGTGTGTGTAGATACATAGTGTCGCAGGTTTAGATTTTTGTGTGTGTGTGTACATGCCTTAAATGTGTGTGTGTCTCCTATGAACCAATATGGTTCTCTATTTTCAGTGTGCAAACAGTGTCAATATCAGGTTAGTGTGAGTGAACATGAACTTGTTCTCAGATTTGGGTGGGTGCTAGTGTGTACATATGTGTATAGGTGAGCAATGTATTTCATTTCCAGATTTCGTGTGTGTGCGAACCAATGTCTCAGGTTCTCCGTGTGACAGTGTAGATATGGCTTAGGTTCTCAGATTTCTAAGTTTTTGGTTAATAGTGTATCACAGTTGCATAGTGTCAAGCCATTCCTAATTTTCAGTTCTAGGTTCCAGTTTTACAAAACAGTATTAATCTCAGGTTCCAGTGATTGAAAACAGTGCAATGTGCCTTCATGTTCTCAGTATTCAAACAGTGAAGTGTGTGTTTATAGAGCATCATCCAACAGTGTATCATTCCCTTCTTAATCAGTTAATCATGTGTATGTGTGTAACAGTTAGTGTGGGCTAATCCCAGGTCTTAACATCGTGTACATGGGGAACAAATCAGTGTGTGTATATATGTGTATATCAATCTCAGAATTCTCAGTCCAAGAGTCTGACAGTTAATCAATTGAATCCAAGCCCAAAATAAAATTGAAAGCTGGAATCCCCATGTTAATAACAATCCTAACATATGGGTTAATTCCCAGGTTATAAATGGGTGTACTACAATCAAATTAAACCACACAAAGACAGGTTAATGTATATTCGAACATCAGGGAAACTAAGAACAGTCAAGTATCAGTAACTTTTAGGATTTCTGAAATCGAATTGAAAATAACACTAAATAGTTAATTTAATAGGTTGGTAATTAATGATACTAATGTGATAGTGTCAAGGGGTGTCTTCGTGTCCAAAAAATAGACACGAATCGTGTCCAAACACAAACAACACAGACACATTAAACTGTGTACAGGCAGTATCGTGCACACGTGCACGTCACTCGTGGACACGATACGACACGAATTAGGACACGTGCTCGTGCCTATGGGTTCGCCTAGGATAGGGTTGTCACGACCCGCACCCTAGAGTAAGGGCACGAGACGTGGGTACGTCCAGCCTACGTCGCAGTGTCGGCGGTAGAACGCTGTCCTAGGTCACAACATCTAGCAGTATATCTCTAAACAGTTTATACTCCCCGAATGGGGGTGACATAGCAGTAAATGAACTCAATCACAACTAAGGAAGAGATAGCACGATATGATATAGAACTCAAGGAAAAATAGATGATAAAGTAGTCTAAGATAATCCTAGCAAGAATCCAGAAGTACATGGTCTCAGATACAGAATGAAAGAATATATACAACTCAGAACTCAGAATAAAGTCTAGCTAAACATGTCTCAAGACTGCATAAAGTAAGATAAGCCTAACTAAACTAGTCTAGGCAATAGGGGTGATATCTTCAGCTAGAGCTGGGTCCTCCTGAGGGTCCAGCTCGCAAGTGTCATCTAAGGCTGCCCCGTAGAAAGTGTCCAGGCAAGCCTCCTCCTCGTCCTCTATAATATTTTCAACAGGTCCAGTCAGGACAAGAGCGAGTACAGTACATCTCAACAGTTCATAGCAGGTTAGAAAATATAATCATGCAGTAAAGTAAGATACAAGTACTGAAAGAAGTGTAGTATGTAAACAGAGAGAGAGAACTGTAATAGAAATATCTACTATAAGTAAGGAACTAACAGTGGCTAGTGAGTCAGAGTATAATATAGACATGTAAATGGCATAGGATGATTCTGATGCTACACTATGGAAGGATTCTGATGCTATACTGCTTGGATATTATTCACATGTCTACTTGTACTCCCCCGTACCCCCAATTAATACACAAGGATCCAACCAGGCTATGTTATGATTCTATGTAACGGCCCCCGAAGGGTGGTACATAGTAGTCCCATAAATGGGGATTCTGGAAAACCCAATAAATGTGATAAGGATTCAAAGAAGACTCTGTGTTCATAAGAGTATATGTCACAAGTGATCAAAAAACTAAATAAGCATAGTGATACGCCATGTAAGTGAAACGCACAGAACATAGAGTACCCGATGCTCCCTGAAGGGATAACATCTCAAGAAGGGATCCATATAGTACTAATCCGTGTGACCAACGTGACAGTATCAAGTAAAGTAATTTAATGCAGGAAATAATTCTAAGCAGGATATGAAATGATCAGAGAATGTACTCGCCTGGTATCTGAGTGTCCAATATGAAAGTACTGTCCGAGGAGTGGTGTCTGGCTCCTAATCAGAACAGCTCAAGTCACAACAAGTCCAGAATGGTAAAATGAGACACTACAATGCATTCTACATGATTCTAGGTCAATCTAGGCCAAAGTCAACTCTTGGTCAACCCTGGTCAACTAAGAAATCAAACCTAGGTCAACTAAGGTCAAACAAGTCTAAACTAGGTCAAACAAGTCATTCTAGGCTAAACAAGTCTATACTAGTCTAAACTAACCTACACTAGCTAGCACAAACCCTTACAAGGCTATGCAAGCCTATACTAGCTATATCACAACATAGCTACTAGCTATAAACTAGAATACATTCAACAAGTCTAACATCATTCATCATTACACCTATTGATTTAGATACTTTACATATAGTCTATAGTACAGTACATTAGGAACATCACACACACATATATATATATATATATATATATATATATATATATATATATATATATATATATATATATATATATATTGTATATATACCTAGGCTCAAAATACTATATATACATTAATGTATATAGCTACACTACAAGATTGACATATATACATATAATATCTATTACATGCATACATTACTTACATATATATAGAGAGAGAGGGAGAGAGCATGAGTGTGTGTGTGTGCATATGGTGAATGAGAGAGTGAGTGAATACTAGAGAGTAATGTGTGTGTTAGAGAGAGTGAGTGTGACAAGAGTGAGGGTGTACAGGAATGGGAAGGAAGGAACCATCTCATTTCAGTTCAGGTCTCAAGTTTTCAGTCAAAACAGTCCACATTCTTAACATTCCCAGGTTTCAAAGCCTATTCTCAGATTTAGTGTAAAAGTGTGTTAGCATAAATGTGTATAGATAGGGATCCTTGTGTACAAATTCTCAGATTTGTGTGAGTGTCATATATATGTGTACATGAGTGTCTTAGATTCAGTTTTTGCATGTGTGTGGATGGTGTTAACCTCAGGTTTAAGCCCATAGAAGAAGTTCTCAGATTTCAGTCCTACTACATGACAGTAACAACCCTCAAATCAAATCCAAATCACCACCAAACAACCCCAAATTCAACCCATGGTTAGATCACAACTAGGAGAATCAATTTAGGGACTGCAATTAATTATTAACAGTATTTAAATAGGTTTAAAAAGATAGCAAAGTTCATGTTTAAAAACTGGAAAAAAAACAGGAATGTATATCATGTTTCAGGATTTTGTGAATTTGTTAAATATTTAATGAAAACATATTAAATACAAAATAAAAGGTTGGTAAATAAAATATACATTGCATATGAGTCATACAGGGTGTTTGTGTCCAAACAAAAGGACACAAACGTGTCCAAATAGCTCAGGACACGAAACAGTGCACACAGGCACTGTTTCAGCGCACTGCGTCGTGCACGTGTGCACGCGTGTCGTGCACACTACACAGTCCATCCTAGGGCTCGTGCACACCAACCTAGGTAGACCACCTATTGGGCTACCCAATAGGCTAGCTAGCTCGTGTCCAAGTCGTGTCTGTGTCGGATACGAGGGCCGTATCAGTGAGTAAACAAAACTGTGCGCAATGTCAGGAAATCCCCGTACGACGGAGATTTCTCCCCCGATACGCCACGTGGGCACGTGAGACTTGACACGTGGCATGTCAGTCAGTGCCCCATGGCTCGTGTCAAGTTTTATGTGTCCTAGTTGCGTGTCGTGTCCTCCAGACCCCCCGAACAGCAGGGGATCCAATCCCGAGCGCGCGCGCGTGTCCACGCGTGTCCACGTGTCAAAAATGACACAAGCCGACACAATAATTACCACAGAAGAATAGAAATGCATAAACAACAGTAAAACCTAATTTTTTATTTAAAAACTTTGCACAAACGAAATCGAAATGCCCTCAGTGGCATTTCGACAAACACCAAGGCACTACCTCTGATACGTGTCCAAATGGACACGAAACTTACAAAACCCGACACGACACCAATGCAGACACTTAGGGGACCCCTAGGGCTTCCTAATCATGAAAAGAAATCAAAGTTTCATGGAGAAATGAGAAAGTTACCTATGGATGAACTTTCAAGAAAAATCCCCTTTGTGAGCTCCTCTCTTGATATCCCAATCCAATCAAAACAACCTCAAACTAAAATAAAACTCAAATAGCAGCAAGAACAGTAATATTAGGATCCAATGCAACTTGTTTGGGAGAAAAAATGATCTAAAATAGATTTTCTATGGGTTTTTAAACATGGAGACTCACCTCTTTCTTCTCTTGAAATAAATTCCTAAAGAAGAGGCTAGCCCTAGATTTTAGGAGAGATTATACAGTGGGGGAATCCCTAGGTTGGCTGGACAAAAATGTTAGGATTAGGGTTTGGGCACTTGACTAATGGGATTTGGGCTTAGTCATAAATCAATGACTTAAAAATCACAAGTCATGACTTGTGGTCAAAATCCTTCTATTCAAATCTCAATATTCCTAATTGGTTTCCCTAACTAGAGTATGGTTAACTTAACTAAACCTAGGATCTCATATCTAGTCAAGTCCAACTTAACTAGGGTTAGGTCATAAAGTCAAAGCTAGTCAAAGTCAACCTAGTCAACCCTTATTCAAACAATTCCAAAATAATTTCTAAAAATTCCCATAAATTCAAATAAATTCTAATAAATTTAAATACCCCAAAAATGTCAAAAATACCTTCAAACTAGAAATGTGGTAGTGACAAATCTACCCTCCTTAAAAGAATTTCGTTCTCGAAATTGAAAGGCGAAATACAACTGATGAGAAGGATAGGAAGTATACCTCACGGTCCAAAAAGATAAGGGTAGCGCTCGCGCATCTCATCCTCTCGCTCCCAAGTAGACTCTCCTGGAGAATGATGCCTCCATGCGACGCGTACCAAAGGTATCACCTGGTTCCTCAGAACCTTCTTCCGTCGATCCAGTATCTCCTCTAGCTGCTCTGGATAGTTGAGAGAAGGCCCAACTTCAATCTCCGAATGATCGAGCACATGGCTAGGGTCAGCCACGTACCGTCTCAGCTGTGATACATGAAATATGTTGTGGACCCCCACTAGCACAGGCGGTAAGTCTAGCCTGTATGCAACGTCACCGACTCTCCCGCTGATAACGAAAGGGCCGATGAAGCGCGGGCTAAGCTTTCCGCCTCCACCAAAACGTATCGTACCACGAGTCGGAGATATCCTCAAGAAAACCTGGTTTCCGACCTAATCACAAACAAGGTCTTAACTAATATAATAGACAAACATGATCAAAAATCATAAACAAACAAACCTAAATCTAATCCTACTCTAATCTGTACCTCAAACTCCAATGGCCTCCGGTGGCTATCGGCCCAGTGCCGATGTCTGTCCTGCGCCACGCAAAGTCTGTCCCTGATGAGCTTCACCTTCTCGGCTGCATCAACAACAATCTCTGGCTCTAGTAAAGCTCGTTCACCAATATCATCCCAGGATAAGGGTGTACGGCACCTACGCCCGTACAGAGCCTCGAAAGGTGACATCTCAATGCTGGCTTGGAAACTATTATTGTAGGCAAACTCCACCAAATGAAGATGATCCTCCCAGGAACCTCCAAAGTCCAGGACGCACGTCCGTAGCATATCCTCAAGTGTCTGAATAGTCCGCTCCGACTGTCCGTCCGTTTGGGGGTGGTATGCAGTACTAAACTTGAGCTGAGTGCCCAAGCTCGTCTGTAGACTCTCCAGAAATGGAAAGTAAAACGGCTATCTCGATCTGAGATGATGCTGACTGGAACCCCGTGAATCCTGTCTATCTGCCGCATATACATCTCCGCCAGCCTCTCTGTAGACGTACCCACCTTGAATGGCAAGAAGTAGGCCGATTTGGTCAACCTGTCAACGATGACCCAAATCGCGTCTTTCCCTCCTGGAGTACGCGACAATCCTGAAACGAAGTCCATAGTGATATGCTCCCATTTCCACTCGGGAATGGACAGCGGCTGCAACAATCCACCAGGCCTCTGTCTCTCTGCCTTGACCTGCTGACAGACCAAATACCTAGCCACGAAGCGAGCCACCTCCCGCTTCATTCCTGACCACCAAACATGCTCCCGCAGATCTCGGTACATCTTGTTGGCACCCGGGTGTATAGAGTACTGAGATCTATGGGCCTCCTGCATCACATGCTCCCTGAGATCTTCGCTGGGCACACATAATCTGGAACCGTGCCTCAAGGCACCATCCTCTGCAAGAGAAAACTCGCCCTCCAGCAATCCTGCTCGAACCTGCTCTCGGAGACACCGCAGAGCAACGTCCTCAAACTGTGCCGACTTTGTTGGCCCATTCCACGGTCACACCTGATTTCGATAATCAACATATACTTTAGTCAATACACAAAATATAGAAAATGCTGCTAACTATTTCAGGATGCATGAAATCATATTCAACGGACGATGTACTGCATAAATCAAAGCGTCAAAGTCATCAAAATCTTCTGAAGACTCTTTTCTACTTTTATTCTGTATTTTACATTTTATTGAGTCTAGGAATTACTTTGTAAAATCAATTATGGTAATACTGGCTTAGGGTTAAAATTGTCCTCCTTTCTAGAAACCTATTTTTACCCTTTCGTATTTTCGGTTACAAATATTTCAAAAACATATTTCGAAAATATTCTTTTCAAATGATTTTACAAATAACCAAAAACATGTTTGAAAACTGTTTTTACAAAAGATTTTTAAATATCTCCTGACAGAACTCCAAGCCGAGTTCGGCCCGAGTTCGGTCCGAACTCTGACCGAGTTCGGTCAGTTTGTATTCAAACTTCAGTTACCTCCAAATCTGCGAGCAACGTCTATTTTGCGAGATATTTGCATCCGAACTCTGTCCGAGTTCTGCCCGAGTTCGGTTGGTGAAAACACCTATAAATAGAGAAGAACTTTTTACTTCAAATCATCAATTCATTTTTTTCATCTTCTCTTATCTACTATTCAAGTGTTTTCTAAACGATCTAAGATTTTCAAATCTCACCTACACATCTCTTAGCCAAAAGCCAGTACTATCAAAGTTGATTTAGAGTCTTTTGGTTACTCAAGAGTTGTAAGAGGTCGTTCAAGTTTTAATAACTTTTCTGTTGTGGAGCTGGTCGTGCGCTCGCCACCAAACACGGTGTTGTGAAGCCGGTCGTACGCTTGTCACCAAGCACGGTGTTGTAAGAGATTGCAAGCTCTCAGTTAAAGCTTGTGCCATAGTGGATTAACATCGAGCAAGAGTACTCGAGACTGGATTAGTCCTCTCAGAGGGATACCAGTATACATCGCTGTGTCACTGAGTTTGATTCTCCTATCTTTATTTACTGTCTCTTATATATCTGCCATAGTTTAATTTTTTAATTGGTGATTATATTTTCGCTGCACACACGCACTCTATTCACCCCCCCTCTATAGGTGCTCAACGATCCTACAATTGGTATCAGAGCAGGTTATATTCTTATATAACATACCCTAGAGAGTATATATATGGCAGCCGTGAAATCTATATTCAACGGTGAAGGGCAATCCATAAATAGACCTTCCCTATTTGATGGAACAAATTACACTTACTGGAAAACACGTATGACTTTCTTTCTTAAGTCTCTAGATTTTGATCTTTGGTCAATAGTCATTGATGGGTATAAGAAACCACCACCTACAGTGGTTGAAGGTATTCTTATGAAAAAGCCGCATGACAAGTACACCGATCCTGAAAAAGTAAAGGCTAGTTTTGATGCTCGAGCCATCAATTAACTATTCTGTGCAATTGACAAAACCGAGTTCAACAGAGTTTCAACCTGCAAGACGTCTCACGAAATTTGGAAACTCCTTGAGGTAACCCATGAAGGGACTTCCCAAGTGAAAGAATCCAAAATTAGTAGACTAACTCAGGAATATGAATCTTTTAAGATGAAACCCGATGAGTCAATTACACAGATGTTTACTCGTTTCCTTGATATAACTAATCCTCTGCAATCTCTTGGTAAAGATTACAGCAATCATGAGAAGATTAGAAAGGTGCTGCGGGCTCTAACAAAGAACTGGAATCCAAAAGCCACAGTAATTATTGAAGGAAACGACCTCACCACAATGTCGTTGGAAACTTTGATGGGAAAGCTCATGACCCATGAACTCGACTTGCAAGATTTTGAAGAAGCAACACCAAAGGAGAAAACTATTGTCTTCAAAGCTCATGCAAGAAAGCCGACATACAACGATTCCGATGAAGAATCCTCAAGTGGTGATGAACAAGCCCTACTTGTGAAGAACTTCAGGAAGTACCTAAAGTTTACAAGCAGAAAGAAGAAAGATGTCCAAGAAAGCAATGAAGATGAAACCATATGCTTTGGATGTAAGAAGTCAGGGCACATGAAGAAGGACTGTCCAACCACCAAGAAGAGCAGTCCATATGACAGATCAAGATCAAGCAGAAAAGCTACAACTGGTCGAAAGTATGCCAACACAAGCATCTGGCATGAAAGTGATGCCAGTGATTCTGAAGAAGAGGATAGACCCTGCGGCAATGCAAATGTCTGTCTTATGGCATTTGATAAGGTATCTTCAAACCCTCTATATGATGACTTTACTTTCGATGAGTTAGAAAATGCCTTTAGCGATTTACTTGAAGAACACAAAAATGTGCTTGACAAGTATAAGCAATCTCGAAAGAGATTAAGGCATACACAACCGAGTTAGCTAGACTGTCCAATCTTATTCAAGATATTAAAGAGACATCTACTACCGGTAACACGGAAGAGATAGCCAAACTCAAGGTAGACTATCATGAGGCTATCCTCACTATTCAAAAGAAAGAAAGAGATTATGGTAAGATGCAAAAACTGTATGACACAGAGAAGAGGATGCACTTAGTAACAGAACAGAGACTCTCAGTTATGACTGCTAAATATGAAGAGTCTATTGCGATTTCTAAAAAGTTAGAAATTAAGTTAGGCAAACAGGAAATGCCTGTGACACAGCCTAATTTTAGTCCTAATGCAAAGCATACACCTAAGAGGACTAAAAACAAGAAAGCACAGAAGAAACACGAGTATCATCATGCTTTCACTTATAGGTTCTCCAAGAAACCAAACAAGCATGTGACCACAGTTTCAACCACATCTGGTTCTAAACTGACTTGCACATATTGTGGTACACACGGACACATATCACAATATTGTCTTGCAAGAAAGCTTGTTGATAACCATACTTTAGTCTGGAGACCTAAAGCTAATCAGCATGGACCCTTCAGAAAATGGGTACCAAAGGATTCATCTACTTGTTTTGTAGGTGGACCCTCAACCCTCTCATGCTAGAAGCAAATGGATCCTCGATAGCGGATGTTCGCGACACATGACTGGTGATGCATCTTTATTCGCTACGCTATCGATGAAGAAAGAAGGATACGTCTCCTTCGAAAATAACTTGAGAGGTGATATTATAGGTAATGGTACTGTAGGTATTTCTTCTTACCCAATAATAAAGGATGTTTGTCTAGTAACTGAATTGAAACATAACCTATTGAGCATAAGTCATTTGGCAGATAATGGTTATGGTATCAATTTTGTGAAAGATAAATGTACCAGATATGATATGTCATCTGGTGATCCCGTATATAAAGGGATTAGAGAAGACAATATTTATGTTTTCTTTTTGGAGAATACTAATAATGCAGGAAGGTGCCTAGTAGCCAATCAAGATGAAAGCTGGCTATGGCACATGAGACTAGGACATGCAAACATGGATACTATCTCACGTCTGAACACAAAGAAGTTGGTAAAAGGACTCCCAGAAATTCCATTCAAGAGAGACATGGTATGTGCTGACTGTAAAAAGAACAAAGCACATAGGTCTTCTTTTAAATCCATCAACGCTGTAAGTACTTCGAGACCTTTGTAGTTGATTCATATGGATTTATTTGGTCCAAGTAGAGTCGCTAGTCTTGGCGGTAAACTCTATGCTTTTGTCATTGTTGATGATTTCTTTCGTTTTACATGGGTTTACTTTTTATCAAACAAAAGTGATGCTATTTTTGAATTTCAGATATTTTATAAAAAGGTACAAAACGAAAAAGGCTTCATGATTACTCGTATCCGAAGTGATCATGGTGGCGAATTCGAAAATTCTGATTTCAAAAAGTTTTGTGATGATAGTGGATATTACCATGAATTTTCTTGTCCTAGAACTCCCCAACAGAATGGTGTTGCGGAGCGGAAGAACCGTACTCTAAGCGAAATGGCTAGAGTCATGCTTAATCAGCATAATCTTTCTAAATATTTTTGGACAGAAGCTGTTAGTACAGCCTGTCATATTTTAAATAGGGTATTAATTCGACGAATCTCGAAGAAAACACCATATGAGCTTTGGTTTGGAAGAATTCCAAACATTTCTTATTTTAAAGTTTTTGGTTGTCGCTGTTTCATCCTGAACACCAAGGATAACTTGGGTAAGTTCGACTCCAAAGCAGATGACGGGATATTTCTCGGATATGCTGCTAAGAGTAAGGGATATAGAATTTTTAATAAAAGATCTTTGATTGTTGAAGAAAGTATTAATGTTACCTTTGATGAGTTGAATAGTCATAGATCTAGCGACAGTGATGATGAAGATGCACCTATAAAGACAAAGAAGAGTTCTGAGAAAGATCCTACCCAAGAGGCAAGAACTGATAAAAGTTCCGAAGATGCAGGAACTGAGAAGAGCCTTGTGAAAGGTATGGCCCAAAGATTCGAATCATTGAGATTCAAACCAGATCATCCAGAAATTCTCATAATAGGTGATGTATCCAAAGGTGTAAGTACTCGTTCATCTCTTAGAGATTCTGAAGTAGCAGCTAATGTAGCATTTATTTCATAAATAGAACCTAAGAATGTTGATGAGGCTTTTTCTGATGAATTTTGGATTTCTGCCATGCAAGAGGAACTTAATCAATTTGAGAGAAACCAAGTTTGGGAACTCGTTCCTAAACCTATTGGTCAATCGATAATTGGTACCAAATGGGTGTTCCGAAATAAACTTAGTGAAGATGGACAAGTTCTACGCAACAAAGCACGTCTAGTTGCACAAGGTTATAATCAAGAAGAAGAAATTGATTATGATGAGACCTATGCTCATGTTGCTAGACTAGAAGCCATCCGCATGTTTTGCGCTTTTGCTTGTTTTAATGATTTCAAACTTTTTCAAATAGACGTGAAAAGCGCATTTTTAAATGGTTATTTGAAAGAAGAGGTTTTTGTGAAACAACCCCCTGGTTTTGAAGATTTTCAAAAACCTGATCACGTCTTCAAGCTTAAGAAAGCACTTTATGGACTCAAACAAGCACCTCGTGCTTGGTATGAACGCCTAAGCGCCTTCTTACTTGATAATGGTTTTTCAAAGGGCAAGATTGATACTACTCTTTTTATTAAATCCATGAATAATGATATACTTCTAGTGCAAATTTATGTAGATGACATTATCTTTGGTTCTACTAATGAACAACTCTGTTAAGAATTTACCAAGTGTATGCAGAGTGAATTTGAGATGAGCATGATGGGAGAGCTGAACTTCTTCCTAGGATTGCAAATCAAACAACACTCAAACGGAACATTCATCAACCAAGCCAAGTACACGAAGGACATACTGAAGAAGTACGACTTCGAGAATGTAAAGCCAATTGGGACTCCTATGGCTACATCTACAAAGCTTGATGCTGATGAAAGTGGCAAACCTGTTGATCAGCGTAGGTATCGAGGTATGATTGGTAGTTTATTATATTTAACTGCTAGTCGCCCTGATATTATGTTTAGTGTTTGCATATGTGCACGATATCAGGCAAACCCTAAGGAATCACATCTTAGTGCCGTTAAGCGTATCTTCCGATATCTTAAAGGAACTTCTGCAGTTGGCTTATGGTATCCCAAAACCAAATCCTTTGACCTTATAGGTTACTCGGATGCGGATTTTGCTGGATGCAAAGTGGACCGTAAAAGTACCAGTGGCACATGTCATTTCTTAGGAAAGGCCTTAGTCTCTTGGTTTAGCAAGAAACAAAATTCAGTAGCATTATCAACAACTGAGGCTGAGTATATCGCCGCAGGACGCTGTTGTGCTCAAATTTTGTGGATGAAGCAAACCTTAGAGGACTACAATCTGCACTATACAAATGTTCCTATTTATTGTGATAACACTAGTACAATTAATTTGACTAAGAACCCTATCTGTCATTCACGCACAAAGCACATAGAAGTTAGACATCATTTTTTACGTGATCATCAACAACACAGGGATATTTGCTTAGAATTTATTGATACTGAACATCAACTAGCTGATATTTTCACTAAACCATTGGCTGAAGACCGTTTTAACATCTTGAGGCGTGAGCTCGGCATTCTTGAATTCTCGGATTCTTAAAACATATGGTAATTAAAACTGCATTTATGACTTGACAATTTATTGTTTAATGAAAATTATTTTTGGGGACAAACTTACAAAGGGTATGTCTGTCACCACGGCTACGGTCGAAGCGAAGCGGTACTTAAGAGTTCCCCGGTGAACCACCGTTAGCTGGGACAACCCCTATAGTTAACCCAAAAATAATAGCAGTTATTTAATAAATCAGTCAACTGTTATTTATTACAGTCTTTATTTACCTGACTGCTTTGACTGTCTCGGGAATGCAAGTGGCCGAACTCGGCCCGAACTCTGACCGAGTTCGGACCGAATTCGAACCGAGTTCGGTCGACGCTGTGATGGTTCCAGAACCGAACAGCCGGCCCTAGCACCTATTTAATTCATTCTTACTTCCACTTTTTCTCCACACCAAAACGTGGAATACTTCCATCTCCTACTAGAAATCCTTCCTCCTCCTTCTCTGCAAGGAATCGACGAGTTCAAGTGGGCGATCTTCTTCCTCATGGCTCCGAAACATCAACGAGGAAATTCTTCTCAAGGTGCTTCCTCCTCATCCGACTACACTCCGGCAAGTCTCTTTAGTCCAGCCAGACCTAGAGATCCCGAGGAATATGATGGCACTTTGTTTCCCGACAAAGACTTCTCCGATCTCTGGTTTGATTCTTTCTCTTCTCGTCGTGTTTGTGCTGGAGCCTTCGTCAATTTTACAACTTTCTTTGAATATGCTCCTATTTTTGATCAACTTGGATTCCGCGACTTTTTCGAGGTCCAAGATAGCATTTACGACAATGCAGTCCGTATGTTTTACTGCAATTTGCAAGTAAAACAAAACGGGAATTTCTATTCCTGCATTGCTGGACAGGAATTAGAATTTAGCGCCACCGATATCAGTGAATACTTTCACGTTCCTGATCTTGGTGATGCACTTGTTGACATCCACCATATTCAATTCCCTGTCGATGTCACTTTAGCTTCCTTTAGGGAATTGATTTGTCACCCTACTCCTCCTACCCGGAGAATCTTTTCTAGACATCTAAACCAAACTTTTTACGAGCTTCATCGTATGATTTTCTCGGCCCTTCTTCCGAAGAAAGGCTCTACCGATGAAGTTACATTTTTGGAACTTTCTGCTCTTTATCACATTTATTTTGGAATTTCTTTCTCCGTTCCAAAAACTATGATGTCTTGGATGCTCAACTGCAAGAATGCAGGTAGGAACCTAGTCTTTCCTATGCACCTTGCTAGTATATTTCGACGTTTTGAGATTGATCTTGAAACGTGTGCCATTTCTTCTCCACCTGTTGAGTTGACCCGCTCTCGTCGGTTTCCTCAACCTCCTGGTGCTGCTCCTGCTGTCCCAGCTGCTGATGCTGAGGCCCCTCCAGCTGATGCTCATCCTGCTCCGGCCCCTGCCCCAGGACTCGATCAGGCATTCTACTAGCGGTTTGATGATTTCGTTGCCGTTTCCATGCAACGTCATCAGGACTCCGAGTTTCGGCACATTTCTTAGGCCCAGGTGCTGAGAAACAGTATTGCCGATCTCCACTACAGCCTGGTTCAGGATCCAGTCCGTCCACTCACTATCCTTCCACACCCGGCTTTCCCTGGCCCTCGTTTTACTGATGAGGTCACTTGTCAGTATTTCGACCCGACCACTGCTTATTTCCCTCATGATCCTCCCAGTGCGGACGACCCAGCGATGTGATGTAGATTCAGCCATGGGATAGTGGATTTAGTTTCTATTATTTGATGCAGTTTATGTAGTAGTTTTATTTTATTTCATGTCTAAACTGTTTCAGTTAGACTTTATCAGTTGTACTTTTTGGATTATTAGTGGAACCTCTATGATATTTCAGTTTATTATGACATAGTTCATTTTATTCCAGTTGTCTATGCTGTGATTACTTCTTTTTACTTCACTTTGTCTTGTCTATTCTATTGTTGGCTTCATGATTTACGGGGGAGCCTATTCATTTTACTACTTGACAAAGGGAGAGAAAAAGAGTATACCAAACGCAAGATATATCCAAAACAAAAACATCTCAATTTTCAGGTATTTTTGATATTTTGTTCTATTTGATATAAATATATTTTGGTATAGACTCAAGTTTGTCAATTATCAAAATGGGGGAGATTGTTGGCCCATTCCACGGTCACACCCGATTTCGATAATTAACATATACTTTAGTCAATACACAAAATATAGAAAATGCTGCTAACTATTTCAGGATGCATGAAATCATATTCAACGGACGATGTACTGCATAAATTAAAGCGTCAAAGTCATCAAAATCTTCTGAAGACTCTTTTCTACTTTTATTCTGTATTTTACATTTTATTGAGTCTAGGAATTACTTTGTAAAATCAATTATGGTAATACTGGCTTAGGGTTAAAATTGTCCTCCTTTCTAGAAACCTATTTTTACCCTTTCGTATTTTCGGTTACAAATATTTCAAAAACATATTTCAAAAATATTCTTTTCAAATGATTTTACAAATAACCAAAAACATGTTTGAAAACTGTTTTTACAAAAGATTTTTAAATATCTCCTGACAGAACTCCAAGCCGAGTTCGGCCCGAGTTCGGTCCGAACTCTGACCGAGTTCGGTCAGTTTGTATTCAAACTTCAGTTGCCTCCAAATCTGCGAGCAACGTCTATTTTGCGAGATATTTGCATCCGAACTCTGTCCGAGTTCTGCCCGAGTTCGGTTGGTGAAAACACCTATAAATAGAGAAGAACTTTTCACTTCAAATCATCAATTCATTTTCTTCATCTTCTCTTATCTACTATTCAAGTGTTTTCTAAACGATCTAAGATTTTCAAATCTCACCTACACATCTCTTAGCCAAAAGCCAGTACTATCAGAGTTGATTTAGAGACTTTTGGTTACTCAAGAGTTGTAAGAGGTCGTTCAAGTTTCAACAACTTTTCTGTTGTGGAGCTGGTCGTGCGCTCGCCACCAAGCACGATGTTGTGAAGCCGGTCGTGCGCTTGTCACCAAGCACGATGTTGTAAGAGATTGCAAGCTCTCAGTTAAAGCTTGTGCCATAGTGGATTAACATCGAGCAAGAGTACTCTAGACTGGATTAGTCCTCTCAGAGGGATACCAGTATACATCGCTGTGTCACTGAGTTTGATTCTTCTATCTTTATTTACTGTCTCTTACATATCTGCCATAGTTTAATTTTTTAATTGGTGATTATATTTCCGCTGCACACACGCACTCTATTCACCCCCCCTCTAGAGGTGCTCAACGATCCTACAGACTTGATCCTCTCCACCAAGTCCGACTGAATCTGCATCCCCCATAACTGCATCTGCACTCCGGACACGATCACCTCAATCCCAAGGATCTCCAAGTCGGCAAGCAAATGTCGATCCATGGTCAAACATATGGCTGTCGGATACCTACTCAAGGCATCGGCAACCACGTTGGCCTTTCCCGGGTGATACTGAAGTAGGATGTCAAAATCCTTCATCAACTCTAGCCATCTGTGCTGTCTCATGTTCAAGTCCTTCTGAGTGAACACATACTTTAAGCTCTTGTGATCTGTGAAGATCTCCACCCTCTCACCATACAGATAATGCTTCTACAGCTTCAGAGCAAATATCATTGCTGCCAGCTCCAGGTCGTGGGTAGGGTAGTCCTTCTCATAGGGACGTAATTGCCAGGAAGCATAGGCAATCACCTTCCCATGCTGCTGCAAGACGCAACCCAGCCCCTTCCCTGAAGCATCACTATAAATAGTAAAACCACCTGATCTTGAAGGCAATGTCAGAATCGGAGCTGTCGTAAGCCGCTTCTTCAACTCATCAAAAGCTGCCTGACACTCCTCTGACCAAACGAACTCAGCATCCTTCCGGGTCAACCGAGTCAACGGCTCTGCAACCCAGAAGAAATCAAGCACAAATCTCCGATAATATCCTGCCAGCCCCAGGAAACTCCTGATCTCTGCAACTGAAGTCGGCGCTGCCCATGCCTCAACTGCTACAATCTTCTTGGTGTCAACTGAGATACCATCTCCAGTCACCACATGCCCCAAGAAGTCCACCCGGTCTAAGAAGAACTCACACTTGGAGAGCTTTTCGTAAAGCTGCTCCTTCTTGAGAGTCTCCAGCACGATCCTCAAATGCTCCTCGTGCTCCTCCTCAGTCTTGGAATATACCAAGATATCGTCAATGAACACTACCATAAACTGATCCAGATACTGGTGGAACACCTTATTCATAAGGTTCATAAATACTGCTGGTGCATTGTTTAGCCCAAACGGTATAACCAAAAACTCAAACTGCCCGTACCGCGTCCTGAAAGCGGTCTTGGGAATATCCTCCCCCTTCACCTTCACCTGGTGATATCCCGACCTCAGATCAATCTTGGAAAATACCCGAGCTCCGCTCAACTGGTCAAATAGATCGTCGATCCGCGGCAGTGGGTATTTATTCTTGATCGTGAGGTTGTTGAGTGCCCTATAGTCAATACACATCCGTACTGACCCATCCTTCTTCGGCACAAACAACACTGGTGTACCCCATGGCGACGAACTCGAGCGGATGAAGCCCTTGTCCTGTAGCTCATCCACCTGCTTCTTCAGCTCCACCAGCTCGCTGTTGTTCACCCGATAGACATGCTGAGAGATGGGCTCCGCTCCTGGAACCAAGTCTATCGAGAACTCTATGTCTCTGTCTGGTGGCAATCCTGGCAACTCCTCCGGGAAAACATCCATATAATCTGCTATCAAGGGGTGTGGAATCGCCTGCTCCTCGACCGAGACTCCACAGAAGACTCCGCTGCTCTGCTCTGCCTAACGTCTAGAGTACTCGAACTCTGGCTCCCCCGGTGCTCTGAAGAGAACTCTACCCCCTCTGCAATCAATGCTGGCGTGGTGCCTGCTCAACCAATCCATGCCTAGTACTATATCGTAGTTCACCAATGGCATTACGAGCAGGCTCACCTCCAACTCACGGCCTCCCAAAACTACTCTCCGACCCTTACAAACATCACTCACGAGGATAATTCCACCCCCGGTCGTGATCTTGTAAGTCATAGGCAACGATTCAGCTATGATACCGTGTCTAATCGTAAAAGATACTGATATAAAGCTATACGAAGCACCGGAATCGAATAATGCAAAAGCTGGACTGGAGTCGAGAAGGATTAAACCTGCAATCAGCTCTCCTATCACCTCTGTATCCTCTGCTGCCATGGCAAAAGCTCGCCCCTGCTGGCCTCCCCTGGCCTGCTGCTGGTGCTGGACGAACCTCTGCTGCTGCGTCGGCAGGGCTGGTCCCCTCTGCTGGCCTGCTGGAGCTCTGACTCTACCTCCCGGAGCTGCTCGTCCCTTACGGCACTCCCTCATCTGGTGGTCTGCTGAACCACACACTAAGCACTGGCCTAGCCTCTTCCGGCACTCATTGGCAACATGCCCGGGCTTCTTGCAGTATGCACAAGTGATAACCTGCCTCTGGTCCTGCTGGTGCTGCCTCGGCTGCTGCTGCTGGTGAACTGGCCTCTGCTGAATCGGCTGCGGCTGGAACTGCCTCGGCTGCTGGAACTGAAAGTAGGGCCTCTTGGCCTGGCCTCTGCTGCTGCTGCTGCCCCCAACTGGTTCTCGCCCCTCTTGAGCCTAAGCTCAAGATCATCCTCTACAGCTAGTGTGTCCACCAGGATCTCCTCAAATGTAGCACTACGGGCGTTCTTGGTATAGGACTTGACCTCCTTTACCAAGCCCTTCCGGAACCTCCGGGCCTTCGTCGTCTCTGACAAGTCCTCCATAAATCTGCTCAGGCGGCAGAACTCTCCTGCGTACACCTCTACGGACTAGCTCCCCTGGACTAGGGCCTCGAACTGGGTCTCGAGGGCTCCCAGCGCTGCGTCTGGAGAGAACTTCTCCTTGAACAGCTTCTTGAATGCTGCCCAAGTCTGTCCTGCTGTGCCGACCTTCGGGTCGGTCTGGTACCAAGTACGGGCCAGATCCTGCATCATGCTGGCCGCTGCCTCTATCTGGAGCCTCGTCGGGATCTCAGCTAATCTGAAAATCTCCTTCATATACTCGATCCACTCATCGGCATACAAGATCCCCTCTGTCCCCCGGAAGTCTCTAGGGTGCATCTTCTGGAAATCATGGATGCCCTTCTCCCGTGGCTGGTGCGGCTGCGGGGCTGCTGCTGGCCGAGCTATGACTCTCTCCACTGCGGTCACTGCCAGCTCAATGCCTCGAGTGAGCTCTGCCGTGTGCCCTGCTGCTGGGTCTGCTGACCCTCCATGTACTGCCGGAAGAAAGCTAACAGCTGAACGGCGTCAACTGTCCCGGCAGGTGGCTGCTGCTGGAAGGGCTCCTCTGCGATGACTGGGTCCTGCCTCCGAGCCGGTGGAGGCATACCCCCTGCTGTTGCTGGAGCCTCAATACGAACAGAGGTGGCAAGAGCTGCAGTCTCCTGTCTCTGCTGAACTGGCTGAGTGGTAGCAGATCCCTCTATAGCATCTCCATGAATGGTACGCTGTTGACGAGTCTCTACCATCCTGAAGATAGACCAAACAAGAGTATCAATTTCTGAGAAAGAAGCGATATAACAAAGGCGGACAATTAAAATTCAAAAGGATCAGCTGACAATAAGGATTTAGATGGCAATAAAAGAATTTTTCCTAATGTGATCGAGTACCTTAAAAATTAATGTCCTATATCCTATTGCAGGCTGTAGTGATACTCTAATTCGAATACCACTACACTTCTAGTCTGGACCTGCATGGGCCACCACTAAAAACGTGTCACAACCCGCACCCTAAAGTAAGGGCACGAGACGTGGGTACGTCCAGCCTACGCCGCAGTGTCGGCGGTAGAACGCTGTCCTAGGTCACAACATCTAGCAGTATATCTCTAAACAGTTTATACTTCCCGAATGGGGGTGACATAGCAGTAAATGAACTCAATCACAACTAAGGAAGAGATAGCACGATATGATATAGAACTCAAGGAAAAATAGATGATAAAGTAGTCTAAGATAATCCTAGTAAGAATCCAGAAGTACATGGTCTCAGATACAGAATGAAAGAATATATACAACTCAGAACTCAGAATAAAGTCTAGCTAAACATGTCTCAAGACTGCATAAAGTAAGATAAGCCTAACTAAACTAGTCTAGGCAATGGAGGTGATATCCTCAGCTAGAGCTGGGTCCTCCTGAGGGTCCAGCTCGCAAGTGTCATCTAAGGCTGCCCCGTAGAAAGTGTCCAGGCAAGCCTCCTCCTCGTCCTCTGTAATATTTTCAACAGGTCCAGTCAGGACAGGAGCGAGTACAGTACATCTCAACAGTTCATAGCAGGTTAGAAAATATAATCATGCAGTAAAGTAAGATACAAGTACTGAAAGAAGTGCAGTATGTAAACAGAGAGAGAGAACTGTAATAGAAATATCTACTATAAGTAAGAAACTAACAGTGGCTAGTGAGTCAGAGTATAATATAGACATGTAAATGGCATAGGATGATTCTGATGCTACACTATGGAAGGATTCTGATGCTACACTACTTGGATATTATTCACATGTCTACTTCTACTCCCCCGTACCCCCAATTAATACACAAGGATCCAACCAGGTTATGTTATGATTTTATGTAACGGCCCCCGAAGGGTGGTACATAGTAGTCCCATAAATGGAGATTCTGGGAAACCCAATAAATGGGATAAGGATTCAAAGAAGACTCTGTGATCATAAGAGTATATGTCACAAGTGATCAAAGAACCAAAGAAGCATAGTGATACGCCATGTAAGTGAAACGCACAGAACATAGAGTACCCGATGCTCCGTGAAGGGATAACATCTCAAGAAGGGATCCATATAGTACTAATCCATGAGACCAACGTGTGTCACGCCCCAGAACCATAATACTGGAGAGCGAGGGCAGACATAGCCAGCTACGTATATGAAATGGAATCCATCTCGCTATACGGTCACGGCTGTCTAGATACATGAGGGTTTAACTACAAGCCAACAGTCTCTTAAGGTCATGAACAAGCCTAGTGTCTCAATCACAAGCAAGTAAGTAAAAGTCACAAGATGTATGATCATTAAATATACAATAGTAAGGCGTCCCAAACATTACATATTCAGTTGATCATGAAGCTAGTCGTTACAAAATGTCAGGACTAGCAAGAGTTTAGTCATACATGATCAACCCTAGGATCTGTTAATCATGTTACAGCCCGTAGGCAGACAGTAAGTAAGTGCAATCGAGCTAAACAGGTGCTCGTTGGCTAAACGCCTCAAAAGAATATTTTTACAATAAAGTGGGAGAGCCAAAAATAACCCACTCGTTGCCAGGGTTCCATCTAGTGGCCACCATCTGGCTGGAAGGTCGGTAGATCCTCTGGAGCTGCTCCGAAATCTGGCCACACAAAACCAGCTGGGTCAGACCCCAGAAAGAGCAAGTGCCATAAAGGAATCTTCACTTAAGAACTAAAACCAGCAATCAGCACCAAATATAAATAAAAGTAAGAACTGGATATAAAAAAAATACACCAGGATGATATACGACGAGATAACCATGGAACTATTCAGATAACCAGGTTACAACCCGTAAACTAAACAGGGACCGGGGTTGTAACCCTTCGTCTGAACAGGACTTGGAATTCTCACCATTTATCGGTAAAATAAATACAAGCATTCTGGTCATTCAATAATTTGGAACATGATCAGGGCAAGACTAGACTGGTTAGACTCCATCCAATCACTTCACGGCCAAGCAAGAATTACGGGTTGATACTTTAACTAACTAGGATTGTCACATGCCTAATTACTAACAAGATGCAGTGAGATTATTCCACAGCCACAAGCCCTGTAGACCATCCAGGTTACCCGGGTTAAAAGATTAGAGTTGAATTCTGGTGGGTACATCGTCCAGGAAACGAATGTACCCTTAGGTAGCTTGAAGGGTGCAACACATGACAGTGTGCTGGAAATGTGCCCTACTCGACGGCAGGCTACAGATCCCAAGGCGTGTCCATGTAACGAGAATGCATGTAGCTGGGAAATCTCGTCATGACTAATGTATTAATCTAGTTATTAGCCTTAGTCCATTTTAGTAGGTACTCCTGACCGTGGTACTCAGGAGTCCCCGTCCTAGACATGATGCGAGACAGAACTGGTTTATTTATACAAACACAATCACCCACGGTGTCCAGATTAATTATACAGGTCATGTCATGTCAGGTAGCCGTTGCAACAGCTATTCGAGATAATCATGTCAGGTTATCATGCCAAGTGTACTTGTCAGGAGTGCGCCACGACGGGCCACTATCAGGTCATGTCAGGTTACTCATGTTAGGAGTGCACCACTACGGGCTACTATCACGTCATGCTCAATTATCAATTCCAAACATATCAAGCAAATTCTTGATTATCAAGTTCATGACAAAAGGCGTAAGGATATAAAATGGACAAAAAATATCTAATAAAATATCAATATACAGGGCTATAGAAGAGCCAAGCTTAAGAAAAATAAAACCAAATCTGACACGCTGACATAAGACCAAGTCAGCCAAAGGCCATACGCTCAGTGCAAGTCATACGCTCAGTGCAAGTCATACGCTCAGTGAAAGTACTCCATACGCCTCCAAAGGCAGCGTATGAGGTCCATACGACTCATTGTCACCCAAGTGAGCGTATGCAAGACATACGCTCCCAAAAGACAGCGTATGGACTCCATACGACTCCTCATCAAGGCAGCATATGGACTCCATACGACTCCTTGTCACCCAAGTGAGCGTATGCAAGACATACGCTCCCAAAAGGCAGCGTATGGACTCCGTACGACTCCTCATCAAGGCAGCGTGTGGACTCCATACGACTCTTTGTCACCCAAGTGAGCGTATGCAAGACATACGCTCCCAAAAGGCAGCGTATGGACTCCGTACGACTCCTCATCAAGGCAGCGTATGGACTCCATACAACTCCTTGTCACCCAAGTGAGCGTATGCAAGACATACGCTCCCAAAAGGCAGCGTATGGATCGGACTGCGCTGTGCTAAAGAGCGTGCGCAGCTCAGTGACGCAAGCTAAAAAGCTCGCGCACTGCTCACTTTCTTCTCCAAATCATCAAGAACTCCATGGGTTGAACCCAAAGCTTCAAAAGTCCATAACTTGGTCAAAATAAGTCCAAATCCAACTCTTCAAAGGTCAAAATTGGATAGAATAAAATTCTCTACAACATGGAACTATCAAAACTTGAAAACAAAGAAGTTTGATAGATCAAAACCACCAAAATCCGAAAATAACTAATTTTTAGATCTACAAAATTTAAAGCCTCAAAATAGAAAATGACAAGTTCTAATGTGTCTTAGAAACAAGAGAAGAAGCTATTAGAGCAATAAAAATGAGCTCTCTTGTGGAAGCAAGTTGCACTTGCCTAGACCTCTCTTTTCTCTCTTTGGTAGATGAAGGGAGTAAATGAGGAAGAAGAAGATGAATAATGAAGAGAGAGAATGAAGAGGGCTAATAAATACAAATAGTGGGGGTAGGTAGGGGTTCACCTTGGATTCATCATGAACCCAATCAAAACCAAGCCAAGCCGAACCAACCAACCCGAACCAGGAATAAACCAAGCCAAGAAGGAAATTAAGCAAGGAAATCATACAATACAAAAAAATAAATACGTACACGTATTCCAGAAATACGTAATACTAACCACAGGCATTACAACGTAACAGTATCGAGTAAAGTAATTTAATACAGGAAATATATCTAGGAAGGATATGAAATGATCAGAGAATGTACTCGCCTGGTATCTGAGTGTCCAATATAAAAGTACTGTTCGAGGAGTGGTGTCTGGCTCCTAATCAGAACAGCACAAGTCACAACAAGTCCAGAATGGTAAAGTGAGACACTACATTGCATTCTACATGATTCTAGGTCAATCTAGGCCAAAGTCAACTCTTGGTCAACCCTGGTCAACTAAGAAATCAAACCTAGGTCAACTAAGGTCAAACAAGTCTAAACTAGGTCAAACAAGTCATTCTAGGCTAAACAAGTCTATACTAGTCTAAACTAACCTACACTAGCTAGCACAAACCCTTACAAGGCTATGCAAGCCTATACTAGCTATATCACAACATAGCTACTAGCTATAAACTAGAATACATTCAACAAGTCTAACATCATTCATCATTACACCTATTGATTTAGATACTTTACATATAGTCTATAGTACAGTACATTAGGAACATCACATATTTATATATATATATATATATATATATATATATTGTATATATACCTAAGCTCAAAATACTATATATACATTAATGTATATAGCTACACTACAAGATTGACATATATACATATAATATCTATTACATGCATACATTACTTACATATATAGAGAGAGAGAGAGCATGAGCGTGTGTGTGCATATGGTGAATGAGAGAGTGAGTGAATACTAGAGAGTAATGTGTGTGTTAGAGAGAATGAGTGTGACAAGAGTGAGGGTGTACAGGAATGGGAAGGAAGGAACCATCTCATTTCAGTTCAGGTCTCAAGTTTTCAGTCAAAACAGTCCACATTCTTAACATTCCCAGGTTTCAAAGCCTATTCTCAGATTTAGTGCAAAAGTGTGTTAGCATAAATGTGTATAGATAGGGATCCTTGTGTACAAATTCTCATATTTGTGTGAGTGTCATATATGTGTGTACACGAGTGTCTTAGATTCAGTTTTTGCATGTGTGTGGATGGTGTTAACCTCAGGTTTAAGCCCATAGAAGTTCTCAGATTTCAGTCCTACTACATGACAGTAACAACCCTCAAATCAAATCCAAATCACCACCAAACAACCCTAAATTCAACCCATGGTTAGATCACAACTAGGAGAATCAATTTAGGGACTGCAATTAATCATTAACAGTATTTAAATAGGTTTAAAAAGATGGCAAAGTTTATGTTTAAAAACTGAAAAAAAAACAGGAATGCATATCATGTTTCAGGATTTTGGGAGTTTGTTAAATATTTAATGAAAACATATTAAATATAAAATAAAAGGTTGGTAAATAAAATATACATTGCATATGAGTCATACAGGGTGTTTGTGTCCAAACAAAAGGACACAAACGTGTCCAAATAGCTCAGGACACGAAATAGTGCACACGGGCACTGTTTCAGTACACTGCGTCGTGCACGTGTGCACGCGTGTCGTGCACACTACACAGTCCATCCTAGGGCTCATGCACACCAACCTAGGTAGGCCACCTATAGGGCTACCCAATAGGCTAGCTAGCTCGTGTCCAAGTCGTGTCTGTGTCGGATACGAGGGCCGTATCAGTGAGTAAACAAAACTGTGCGCAGTGTCAGGAAATCCCCGTGCGACGGAGATTTCTCCCCCGACATGCCACGTGGGTACGTGAGACTTGACACGTGGCGTGTCAGTCAGTGCCCCATGGCTCGTGTCAAGTTTCACGTGTCCTAGTTGCGTGTCGTGTCCTCCAGACCCCCCGAACAGCAGGGGATCCAATCCCGCGCGTGCGCGTGTCCACGCGTCGAAAATGACACAAGCCGACACAATAATCACCATAGAAGAATAGAAATGCATAAACAACAATAAAACCTAATTTTCTATTTAAAAACTTTGCACAAACGAAATCGAAATGCCCTCAGTGGCATTTCGACAAACACCTAGGCACTACCTCTGATACGTGTCCAAATGGACACGAAACTTACAAAACCCGACACAACATCAATGCAGACACTTAGGGGACCCCTAGGGCTTCCTAATCATGAAAAGAAATCAAAGTTTAATGGAGAAAAGAGAAAGTTACCTATGGATGAACTTTCAAGAAAAATCTCCTTTGTGAGCTCCTCTCTTGATATCCCAATCCAATCAAAACAACCTCAAACTGAAATAAAAATCAAATAGCAGCAAGAACAGTAATATTAGGATCCAATGCAACTTGTTTGGGAGAAAAAGGATCTAAAATAGATTTTTTATGGGTTTTTAAACATGGAGACTCACCTCTTTCTTCTCTTGAAATAAATTCCTAAAGAAGAGGCTAGCCCTAGATTTTAGGAGAGATTATATAGTGGGGGAATCCCTAGGTTGGCTGGACAAAAATGTTAGGGTTAGGGTTTGGGCACTTGACTAATGGGCTTTGGGCTTAGTCATAAATCAATGACTTAAAAATCACAAGTCATGACTTGTGGTCAAAATCCTTCTATTCAAATCTCAATATTCCTAATTGGTTCCCTAACTAGAGTATAGTTAACTTAACTTAACCTAGGATCGCATATCTAGTCAAGTCCAACTTAACTAGGGTTAGGTCACAAAGTCAAAGCTAGTCAAAGTCAACCTAGTCAACCCTTATTCAAACAATTCTAAAATAATTTATAAAAATTCCCATAAATTCAAATAAATTCTAATAAATTTAAATTACCCCAAAATGTCAAAAATATCCTCAAACTAGAAATGTGGTAGTGACAAGGGCTAATTGTCTAGGGCCCTGAAATGTGTCCAATACGTGTCTAGGTGGGACACGAACACAGTGTCAGAGCCACTTGGGCCGACTGTGCACGACAGTGTCGAATCCGTGTGGCTCAGATTACTCCCAAACCATGCCATGATATCCCACGAAATTTTAGGGGCTAACTGTCAGTCACGTACCCTTCCTACACGCAAAGTTTGGTGTCCAAAAGTGTCGTGTCCGTGGAGAACTAGGACACGGGCAGCAGGGCACTTAGCCGAGTCCCATACAGCGTGTCCAGCGCCAAAATTCGTCACAAAATGACCCGAAAATAATTTCAGTCTTCACAAATATTAACATACACATATAGATATAGGGATCCATGTAATTAGTTTCACAAAAAACAGAAATAAAATCCTAAGAGGCATTTAATCAAATACCTATCTATACACTATGACACGTGTCCGATACGGACACCAAATGGATACAAAATTAACACAAATTTTAGGGACAACTAGGGGACACCTAGATCTAGCCCTAAATGCAAAGAAAATAGAATATTAAAACAATTAGAGGTGTTTTACCTATAGGTGCAATTAGCAAGAAAATGCTTCAAATGGGGGGTTCCTCCTTGCTAGCCAAATGCTCCCAAATTGTCCCAAAGCTGGGATTAAACTCCACAATCAGAAAATATGAGAGTATTAGGCTCTAATGTAAGAAACTAGAGTGGAAAGGATTTAAAATGAAGATTCTATGGAATGGGAAAGAATGAACAACCTTTCTTTCTCTAAGTTCTCCTTCAATACAAAAGAGGCAAGAACTAATTAGGAGAATACTTATAGGGAAAGGAGGAAGCCCTAAGTGGCCGACCATGGGCTAATATCTAGGGTTAGGGTTTAGTTATTGGGCTATGGGCCAACTAGCACTAGTCTAGAAATCAATTTCCTAAGCCTCAAGCCTATTCACCAATTCACTAATCCTTCTATTCAAGTCTTGATTCCTACATGACTAACTAAGGTTGACTTAAGTTAGACTAGGGTCTCACCATGCTAACCTAGTCACCAAAGTTAGGGTCAACCCTAGGTTAGTCGACAAAGTCTTAACTAGTCAAAGTCAAAATCATAATCACCAATTAAATAAATTAAATAAATTTCAAAAATTCATAAATAACCAAAATACCCTCAATCTAAAATGTGGTAGTGACAAATCTACCCTCCTTAAAAAAATTTGTCCTCGAAATTAAAAGACAAAACTAACTGATGAGAAGGATAGACAATCATACCTCAAGGTCCAAAAAGATAAGGGTATCGCTCGCACATCTCATCATCCTGCTCCCAGGTAGACTCTCCTGAAGAATGATACCTCCATACGACGCGAACCAAGGGTATCACCTGGCTTCTCAGTACCTTCTCTCGGCGATCCAGAATCTCCACTAGCTGCTCTGGATAACTGAGAGTAGGTCCCACCTCAATCTTCGAGTGATCAAGTACATGGCTAGGGTCAGCCACGTACCGTCTCAACTGTGATTTATGGTATACGTTGTGGACACCCACTAGTACAGATGGCAAGTCTAGCATGTATGCCACGTCATCGACCCTTCCGCTGATCACGAAGGGTCCGATGAAGCGCGGGCTAAGCTTCCCACCTCCACCAAAACGTATGGTACCACGAGTCGGAGATATCCGTAGAAAAACCATGTCTCCGACCTAAACACAAACAAGGTCTCATATTACTAAATAATCAAACATGATCAAACAAACAACCTACTTCTCATCATATCTCTAATCTGTACCTCAAACTCCAAGGGCCTCCGGTGGCTATCGGCCCAGTGCCGATGCCTATCCTGCGCCACGCGAAGTATGTCCCTGATGAGCTTCACCTTCTAGGCTGCGTCAACAACCATCTTTGGTCCTATTAAAGTTCGCTCACCAACATCATCCCAAGATAAGGGTGTACGACACCTACGCCCGTACAGATCCTCGAAAGGTGACATCTCAATGCTAGCCTGGAAACTGTTGTTGTAAGCAAACTCTACCAAATGAAGGTGATCCTTCCAAGATCCTCCAAAATCCAAGACGCACATCCGCAGCATGTCCTCGAGCATCTGAATAGTCCTCTCTGACTGTCCGTCCGTTTAGGGGTGGTATGCAGTAATAAACTTGAGCTGAGTGCCCAAACTAGTCTGCAGACTCCTCCAGAAATAGGATGTAAAATGACTATCCCGATCCGAGATGATGCTGACAGGAACTCCGTAAATCCTGATAATCTGTCGTATGTACATCTCTGCAAGCCTCTCTGTAGACGTACCCACTTTGAATGGCAAAAAGTGGGCCAATTTGGTCAACCTGTCAACGATGACCCAAATCGCGTCTTTTCCTTCTAGTGTACGCGATAATCCAGATACAAAAACCATAGTGATATGCTTCCACTTCCACTCTGGAATGGACAATAGCTGTAATAATCCTCCTGGCCTCTACCTCTCTGCCTTGACTTGCTGACAGACCAAGCACCTAGCCACGAAGCGAGCTACCTCCCGCTTCATCCCATACCACCAGACATGCTCCCTCCGATCTATGTACATCTTGTTGGCACCAGGATATATAGAGTATTGAGATCTGTGGGCCTCCTGCATGACCTGCTCCCTGAGCTCTCCACTGGACACACATAACCGGGAACCGTGCCTCAAGGCACCATCCTATGCAAGAAAAAACTCGCCATCCACCAGACCTGCTCGAACCTGCTCTCGGATACAACGCAGAGCAACATCCTTGAACTGCGTCGACTTGATCCTCTCCACCAAGTCTGACTGAATCTGAAGGCCCCACATCTGCATCTGAATGCTAGGCACAATCACCTCAATCCCCAGGCTCTCCAAATCAGCAAGCAAGTGACGGTCCATAGTCAAATACATGGCTGTCGGATACCTACTCAAGGCATCGGCAACCACATTGGCCTTCCCTGGGTGATACTGAAGCGAGATGTCGAAGTCCTTCATCAGCTCTAACCATCTGCGCTGCCTCATGTTGAGCTCTTTCTGTGTAAATACATACTTCAAGCTCTTATGATCTGTGAAGATCTCCACCCTTTCTCCATACAAGTAGTGCTTTCACAACTTCAGAGCAAAAATCACTGCTGCCAACTCCAGGTCGTGGGTAGGGTAGTTCTTCTTATGGGAACGTAACTACTTGGAAGCATAGGTAATCACCTTCCCATGCTGCTGCAAGACACAACCCAACCCCTTCCCTAAAGCGTCACTATATATAGTGAATCCTCCTAAACCTGATGGCAATATCAGAATCAGAGCTGTCGTAAGCCGCTTCTTCAACTCATCAAAAGCAGCCTGACACTCCTCTGACCAAACAAACTCAGCATCCTTCTGGTTCAGCCTAGTCAATGGCTCTTCAATCCGGAAGAAATCCTGTACGAACCTCCTGTAGTAGCCTGCTAGTCGCAAGAAGCTCCTAATCTCTGCTACTGAAGTCGGTGCTACCCATGCCTCAACTGTTGTGATCTTCTTCGGGTCCACTGAGATTCCATCTCTAGTCACCACATGACCCAAGAAGTCAACTCTGTCCAGAAAGAACTCGCACTTCGAAAGCTTGCCATACAGCCTCTTCCTCCTGAGTGTCTCCAGAACCACTCTCAAGTGCTCCTCGTGCTCTTCCTCGGTCTTCGAATACACCAGGATGTCATCGATGAACACCACCACGAACTTGTCCAAGTACTGGTGGAACACCTTGTTCATCAAGTTCATAAATACCGTCGGGGCGTTGGTCAGCCCAAACGGCATAACCAAGAACTCAAACTGTCCATACCGCGTCCTGAAGGTGGTCTTCGAAATATTCTCCTTCTTCACCTTTACCTGATGATAACTTGACCTCAGATCAATCTTGGAGAAAACCCGAGCTTCGCTCAACTGATCAAAAAGATCATCGATCCGCGGCAGTGGGTATCTGTTCTTGATCGTGAGGTTGTTGAGTGCCCTGTAGTCGATACACATCCGTACCGACCCATCCTTCTTGGGTACAAAAAGTACCGGTGCACCCCAAGGTGAAGAACTCGATCGGATGAAGACCTTGTCCTGTAGCTCATCCACCTGCTTCTTCAATTCTACCAACTCACTGTTGTTCACTCGATAGATATGCTGAGAAATCGGTTCCATGCCGGAACAAAGTCTATCGAGAAGTCAACATCCCTATCCGGTGGAAGCCCTGGCAACTCCTTCGGGAAGACGTCCATGAACTCTACAATCAAAGGATGTGGAGCCGTCTGCTCCTCAACTTAAGCTCCGCAAAAAAGTCCGCCGTCCTGCTCCGCCTGCCGTCGGGTGTACTCGAACTCTCGCTCTCCTGACGCTCTAAACAGAACTCTACCCCTTCGACAATCTATGTTGGCGTGATGCCTGCTTAACACTACACCAAAATGAGAAATTAGGAACACTATGCATTTTCCTATCTGGAACACTTATTTTTCGTATTTAGGTTCCGAAACGTAACAGAAGCGTTCCAGATTAGAAAAATGTTCCTAAAATATTTTACTTTATTTTTTAGAAAAAAATATTTAGATAGATATGCTTTTATACCGTTCCGAATTGCTGGGTGTCCATTTTATCCCAAATCACATTCTGAGCGTTCATTTTTTTTCATTCCCCCCAAAAAATTTCCTATCAAACCCTCTCCCCTCCTCTCCTTCTTCTCCTTCAGAATAAACCCTTCTTTTTTCTTCTTCTTCTTTTTCTTCTTCTTCTTCATAACTTTATCTTCTTCTCCTCCTCCCGCACTCTACTGTCACCCTCGTCGCCGACCTTCCTCTCCCTCCTCCTCGACGACAAAGAAGAATAAGGAGCAGCTACTCATCGACGACCAGACCGATGAACCCTTCCTCCTCGTCTAGACCTGCCGATCCCTCCTCCTCGCCTCCGTTGTCCCTTCTACTACCACCGGTGGAGACGCCCGCACCGGCCTCGATGATCCCCTCACTCCCCAGACCCCGCCTCCTCCAACACCTACTTCGCCCATCGCAACTGCTCTCGAAAGGCTGATTCAAGGTATAGACACTCAAATAAATATTGAGAATGTCTTGCAATAATTTACATTGACTTGTCAAACCCTATATAGATCATTTTGGAGGATAGAAGTCTTCAACTCTCCATGTGATTTTCTTGATATGTCTTGTTCTGCCTGATTGATTTGACAAAAAAGTAGCTGGTTACTTCTTTGCTAATCCGGTCTTAAATCAATTGAAATAAATACTAGGGAAAGTTGAATATGGTGAAAAACAATCAAAATGAACAAAAGAGAGCAAGAAAATTAGGGTTCTAAAAGTATATAAACATTGATAGGTTATATTTAGAAATCAATACGACAAGTACAAGTAATGGAGGCAATAACAACAAAATATGAAATATTATGACATCAATTTTTTTGTGAATGACATGGCGTAGAAGAAAATTTCACCCAAACTTCTCATTAACAAAAGCTGATAGCTTGTGAAGTAGTTTGTGTTTGTGATTATTGTTAATTTGTTGGTTTAGCTTAATCGTGTTCATTTAATTGATGGGAATTTTGAAGCGCAGGCGCAGGCTGGATCATTTCGAAGAACCGTGCTAGAGAATTTTAGTGGAGTTTATGTTCTTTTGATTCTCTTTGTACGACCGGAGTTTCTTTTGGGTCTGAATTTTATTCATAATTTTCGCTAAATATCAACAAAAATTCAAACTGTATTTGTCCACGTTAATCATGAAAATTTCTATTCCTGTACAGCTAGTACTAGACTACTAGTTGCAAGGATACAAATACGATACAATAACACTGGGACACGGACATGGCACCGATTTTGGCATTTCGTAGTGTGTTTTGGAGTTTTAATGTCATGACCCATACGTCTCCGACATGATATTGACATGACCACAACTACATTTAATTTGGAGTGTTCGTGCTTCAGCTTCTATGCATAGTTTTGAATATACTATCTAGAGAGCTAGCTTTTCGATGTATCTTAATTGTCTTATTTCTGAACTATCTATGCTATTCAGATGGTCAACAATAACTGATAATTTTAAAATACCTCTGAATATAAATATCAGTTTACCATTTAGAGGTTTTGTTCCTTTTTCCAGTTTGTAAGTCCAAACTCTGTGTTTTTCATATAGCTACAGTTTAGTAACTATGTCTAGTATTTTGTCCTTTACTTTTGGAATTAGTATGGTTGAGGTTATTGTACTTCAGAATTCTCTTGTACAAGCTTTTGATGGTTCACTGTAGCATTGTTCTTTGGATTCTTATGTAGAATCTCATATTGGGGAGAGGAGAATGGCAGGAGGGGGAACTCAACAGAGCTTGAGAAAATATCTTGGGGCAATTAAGGACATCACTACAGTGTCCATTGCCAAAGTGAATAGTGATTATAAGGTGTGAAAATTCTTTATCCAGGAATGTTCTCAAAATATGGATTTACAGTTTAATACAATATTTTCCATTGTTCTTGATTAATGTCTTTGTTTTTTTAATCATATACATGAGCTGGATGTTGCTATTGTAAGGGCCACAAATCATGTCGAGCGCCCTTCAAAGGAAAAACACATAAAAGGTTAGTGGCATGTATAAGACATTTGGTTTATGGTTTTATAAATTTGTATTGGGTCAATTGAATTTGTAGTCAAATTTTTGGGTGCTCAATTCTTTATGACATGATAACTCAAGACTGCATCTTCCTGGTTATTTCATCTATATGCAAGTTTTAACTCCAACATCATCCTATGATCACCACGAGGGAAATGACATTATAATGGGGCAGATAGGTATTGTGATGATCAAACTTCACTTTTTAAAAATCATCCTATGATCACCACGAGGGAAATGACATTATAAGGTCATTACTCACTATTGGTTGGAGCTGGTTGGAGAATTATGAGAAGCTTACATTACTAGTTGCCTTGGTTATGTTTCATTTCTCATAGGAAGATTATGTGTTTGGACCATTGTATATGGGTTTGGAAACTGAAATTTTCAATGGGCAGGAACACAAATGTCTTTTTCTACCTCATGTAATTTTCAGTTTTCTTTGGATTAATTTTGGTTCTCAACGATAGAATTACGAGGCAACTGCTCAGCTGACAATGATTTTTCTTACAGGGAAGTCTGATCCCAATTTGTGGGAAACAATGGCTGTTGGTATAATCTATTCAATTGTTAATTTCTCCTGCTAGTTTGTTGTTTGGTTTGGAATGACCATTCTATTTCTTCTCTTTTTGTTTGTGGCAATTTTTATGGATTATTGTGTCAGTTTTTATTGATTTAACAAGTTTGGTATGTAGCTCACCAACGCAAATGTTGACGACCTTATAATTTTCTCTGTTATGAACTATGAACTACATAGATCAAAATTTGCTTGAACTATGTTCTATGAAGCAGTGACATCCTTTTGTGGCCCAGTAATAGGGAAGGTGTGCAATAAAAATACTATAAACTATGAACTATAACAAGTTCATTTTTTTTTGAAATATGAACTATGAAGCAGTGACATCCTTTTGTGGCCCAGTAATAGGTAAGGTGTGCAATAAAAATACTTCAAATGAGAGCAACTTTCTTTCTTGATTCACTGCTACGGGGCTGAGATTGATTATTGAGAAGAAGCAATCTTTATATTCTGCTCATTTGGTTATACTTTTGACTTGAATTTATTGCAAGTGTATGATACTGATACATTTCTATAGTTCATTGGAACTTTTAGAACAGTTGCATAAGAACATGGATTTGATTTGAACAAGTCAGTCCCCGCTAGTTTATTGAATCTTGAAGTCATGCTTCTGATTGAAATATTGTAAATTGGTTTAGTCATGCATCTGAGTAAAATCTTGTAAATTTTCTAACGATTCTGATGTTTCAAGTTGCATTTATAACGGTTTGAATCCTTTGTGTGCACAAATGCAAATGAGGGATCATTGATACGAGAATTAGTTCTTAAGATGATCAATTTTGTGATGAGGAAGGTGATATGAAGGGAGTTTTGCTTTATGATGAATGCCCATCTTGGTCGCACTATATAAGGGAATAGAGAGGTGAGAGGAACATCAGATCTGAAGAAGTTGATTATTTTCCTCATTCAAATATTTTTCTTGCTAGCTTTCCTTTACAATTTCCTTTGAATTTCTTTCCAATGTCAGTTGTACCATGCAATTTTCTTCAATAAGAAAACCCTAGTTTACTTCAAGTCTCCATTTACATTTTATTTACTGCAAGTTCTTCTCAATTTGATGTCAAATTTATTTCGAGCTCCACACATGGCTGGACCTTGGAAACCTAACAATTGGTACCAGAGCAATTTCGATCCCATTCTTGGAGCATATAAAGAACCGAGCTACCAAGGATCTCGGTAAGAAGCTCCATCGGAATCACCATCGTTGCATCCGATCTCGGCTAAGGAGAGGCAATTTCAAGCTTTGGAAGGTATGGCTCTAACCCTAGAGAATAAATTGGACCTATAAGATCTTGTCATGTTAATTTTATATTTTGTACAATTTCATGTTGCTTATATATCTGGTGCAGAATCTGAATGATGTGGTCTTAATATCTCCAAGAAATTTGTACCAAATCTGTAACAAAATTGAATCTTGTATGATCCAACAGAGATCTACTAGAGGTAACAAACTTAATCTTCGTTACACATCTACCTTCCCTTTACTTAGCATTAGTGAGAGCCTCATGACAATGGGTTGCTGGGCATAATATGGACATAGTGATATACTTGTATGGTGGATATTGGCTTGATAAGTTCAACCTTTGAATCCACTTTACTATGTATTTAGTTATTTCCTGCAGGCTGCTGGATTCTGATCTTGAAAGTTCTTGATCCCTCTTTGTTGGGAGCTATGTTTTACAACTTATTTTACATCTACCACCACAAACTGTAGCAGGGGTTAATACTGACCACCATTTTGTTTTTAGAGGAACCTCTCTCTCTAAGTGTGTATACAATTGTTCACTTCATTTCATTTGACTGTCTCTAATACATTTTTTCATCATCAAATGTATCAGTACTCATTCCATTGTCGTCGAGGAAAAGAATATATTTTCAACAATGTGCAATGAGGAAGGTCATATCCATCCAAGTTGCAGGTTTATTATTTGTATGCTTGATTATACAGTACAGTAAATATATGCTTGATTGTATAGTACTCATTTTCAACAATGTGCAATGAGGATGTTTTTAACAATTGTGATCAAATGATTTTGTGATCAAGTATATATTTATTTTACAGTACTCATTTTCAAATTATTTTGTACAGTGCAATAAATATTTATTTTGTGAACAAATTATTTTGTGATGAAGCATATATTTATTTTGTGATCAAATTATTTTGTACAGTGCAATAAATATATGCTTGATTGTACAGTACTCATTTTCAACAATGTGCCTCGTTGAATGACTAAGTTGTTAATTGTGATCAAATTATTTTATCATGTTTTTAACAATCTTTGTAATGTTTACAGGACGTCACATTTTTGGCTTCCTCGGTTATCATAGTTCCCGGGCCTACGCTCACTAACAAGAACATCAAGTGTCAAAGTCTCAAATTATTTTCACAACTCTCAGATTTTATTTTTTGGTGTGGTAGACAACTTGTATTAAACTTAAAATGTTTATGTAAGACATTTGGCTACTTTGTGTATGTAGCTTCAACGTTATCTATTCAACATTTATAAATTCTCAAGATGATTATAAGATTGTGTCAATTGTTATTTTTTTCTTATAAAATTTCTTGGAGCGCTACAGGTTCATAGTATCTGTGCTAGCAATATATTGTTTGAAGCCACGTGTGCAATTTCAAATAATGTATATATATATATATATATATATATATATATATATATATATATATTGAAAACTGGAATAAATTTTAGGTGTTCCAAAATTTGGCGCAAAAGGTTTTCTGGGATACTTTTCTTAGGAACACATTTCTAATGTTCCAAAATTGAAACTCTTTTTAGCCGTTCCAATAAGTGGAGAAACATAATTTGGAATGTTTTGTTGGAACACTTTTTTGGAACGCTTTTATGGTGTTCCAATATTGAAACACCATAAAAGCGTTCCAATAAATGTTTACTGGAACGTCTTTATTCCGTTCCAACAAATCTGGCAGCCCATAAATAGGCACGGAATATAGATGTGCCTAAAATTATTTGGAATAGAATTTTAGCGTTCCAAAATGACCTTTTTGGTGTAGTGCAACCAATCCATATATTATATGATATCGTAGTTCGGTAGTGGCATGACGAGCAGGCTCACCTCCAACTCTCGGCCTCCCAAAATGATACTTCGCCCTCTGCAAACATCACTCACGAGGATAACACTACCCTCGGTCGTGATCTTGTAGGTCCTAGGCAATGGTTCAGATACTAGGCAGTGTCTAAAAGCAAATGATACCGACACAAAACTGTAGGAAGCCCCGGAATCAAATAGAGCGAAAGCTGGAATGGAGCCGAGAAGAACCGAACCTGCAATCAACTCCCGATGGCCTCTGCATCCTCGACCGCCATAGCGAAAGCTCGCCCCAGCTGGCCTCCCCTGGCCCGCTGCTGGTGCTGTACGAACCGCTGCTGCTGAGTCGACAACGGTCCCTTCTGCGGTCCCCCTGGAGCCTTGGCTCCGGCTCCGGCTCCCTGAGCTGTCCTGCCTGCAAAGAGGGAACAGTCCCTCAACTGATGCTCTGACGATCTACAAAGGATGGTACTTCCCCAGCCTCTTCCTGCACTCAGCCCATCCGTGCCCCAGCTTCTTGCAGAAGGTAAAACTGATAATCTGCTGCCTTGGGGCCTGCTACTGCTGCCTCGGCTTCTGATGATGCACTGGCTGATGTCTCGGCTGCTGAAACTGTTGCGGCTGAAACCTCTTCTGCCGGTGGTGCTGCTGGTGCTGCTGCTGAAAGTGCGGCCTTTTGGCAGGGTCCTCCGCTACCACTAGCTCCCTGGGTGTCTCGCCCCCTCTTGAGCCTCAGCTCAAGATCATCCTCTGCGGCTAAGGCATCCACCAAGATCTCCTCAAAGGTAGCGCTGGTGAGCACTCTTGGTATAGGACTTAACCTCCTTTACCAATCCGTTTCTGAACCTCCGGGCCTTCGTCGCCTCGGACAACCCCTCGACAAATCTGCCCGAAGGCAGAACTCCCCAGCATACTCCTCCAAGGTTTGGCTGCCCTCTACTAAGGACTCGAACTGAGTCTTGTGGGCCCTAGCGCTGCATCTGGGAAAAACTTCTCCTTGAACAGCTTATTGAATGCTGCCCAAATCTTCCCTGGAGTACCAACCCTCGGGTCGGTCTGGTACCAAGTGCGGGCCAGATCCTGCATCATGCTGGCCGCCGCCTCGATCTGAAGCCTCACTGGAATCTCAGCCAATCTGAAAATCTCCTCAATATGCTCTATCCACTCATCGGCATACAAAATGCCCTCTGTACCCCAAAAATCCCTCGGGTGCATCTTCTGGAAGTCTTGGAAGCCCTTCCCCCTCAGCGGATGCGGCTGCTGAACTGCCGCTGGCAGAGCTGCTGTCCTCTCAACTGTAGTCAGGGCCAGATCAATGCCCCGACTAAACTCCGCAGTCTGTCGCTGCTGCTGGGCCTGCTGGGCCTCCATGAACTGCTGAAAGAATGAGAACAGCTAAACTGTGTCAACTATCCCCGAAGGTGGCTGCTGCTGCTGGAGCACCTCCGAAATCACCGGACCCTGCCTGTGCACTGCTGGTGGAGGGGCTCCTCCGAACGCAGCGGAAACGCCCACCCCAGCTGGCATGACTGGGGCTGCGGTACCGGGGGCTGGCTGCTGAGGATGAGAGGTGGCAGACCTCTCATCGGTGTCCCTCTGACCTGGGCGATGTGATCTCGTCTCAACCATCCTGGAGACACAGATCAAACAATAAAACAATTGCTGAGAATGAGTCGAAATAGCAAAGGAGGACAGTTTATATTCAAAGGAAGACAATAAGCAGCAAAATGTAGATATACGGAATCTGATAAGGAGTTTTTCCTAATGTGATGAGTACTTCAAAAATATATCCTAATTCTATTGCAGGCTGCAGTAATACTCTAGTTCGAATACCACTGCATTTCTAAACTAGACCTGCATGTGCCACCACTAAAAACGTGTCACGACCCGCACCCAGTGTAGGGGCACGAGAAGTGGTTACGTCTAGCCTACATCGTAATATCGGCGGTAGAACGCTGTCCTAGGTCACATACATCTAACAGTTATAAGGTACCTGTACAGTATATACACTCCGAATGGAGGTGACATGATAAAGTACTACTCAATCACAACTAAGAAAAAAAATACGATAAGATAGAATAGATGAAACACAGAATCCACAGATGGTAATACAGATAAGAGAGTGCTAAAAGTCTAAGATAAACAACTCCACAATTCAGAAAATAATCTCCAATAAATACAAGTGTATCCAAAGACAGAATGATAATAGAAACTAGTCTATCTAACTAGCCTAGTCTACTGGGGTAATATCATCTGCAAGTGCTGGGTCCTCCTGAGGGTCCAGATCGCATGTGTCATCTAGGCCTGCACCGTAATAAGTGGGACACAGCTCCTCAAAGTCATATGTAATATTTCAACAGGTCCAGTCAGGACTGGAGCGAGCATAGTACATCTCACGCAGTTCATATCATGACATGAATATAATACAGGCAATAGAGTAAGATACATGAAACGCTGAAGAGTATACATGAGTAAAAGAGAAGACTGTAATGAAATATCTACTATAAGTAAAGAGCTACAGTGAACTAGTGATTTAGAGTACAAGCTAGGCATGTGAACGGTTTGATAATAAACATGAGAGGTTGTACATGGCTACACTACTTTGGAAATTATCCACATGACTATTTATACTCCCATGTACCCCAATCAATACACAAGGATCCGTTCAAGTTATGTTATTGTACATGATTTTACATGGGGGCCTATAAATGGGTATACATGAATATAAACATGGGGGCTCCATGAACATGAGAGTACATGAATCACAAGAGTGCACATGAATGGTGAAAGCACAAGAATACATGATGAAAGTGAAACGCACATGACATGATGTATCTGATGTCCCCGAAGGGGATAACATCGTATGAAAAGATCCATATAGTACTAATTCGTGTTTCCATCGTGTCAGCATCAAGTAAAATAATCTAGAGCAAAAAAATAGTCCTAGCAAGTATGAAACGGTTAGAGAATGTACTCGTCTGATATCCTAAGTGTCTGAATGAAATACTGCCTGAGGAGTGGTGTCTGGCTCCTAATCTGAACAGTACAAGTCACAACATGACCAGAATGGTAAAATAGCTACTATGATGCATTCTACATGATGTTGGATCAATTCTAGACTAAAGTCAACCCTGGTCAACTTCAGTCAACTAACTAGTCAATGCTAGGTCAACTAGGTCAACCTAGACCCAATCAAGTCTTACTAGGCCTAACCATGTCTATCTTAGCATCCACACACCATTACAAGCTATACAAGCAATCACACATACAACTTATATATATATATATATATATATATATATATATATATATATATATATATATATATATATATATATATATATATATATACACACACATATGCATTCAATACCACACATATTGTATTCACTAACATAGGTGCTTAGGCAACACTCAAGGTATTTATGTATAGGAACATAAACATAGATGCTATATACATTATATATATATGTGCAATCACTTAATATATATATATATATATATATATATATATATATATAATATATATATATATATAATATATATATATATATTATATATATATATATATATAATATATATATATATATATATATATTTTATATATATATATATATATATATATATATATATATATATATATATATATATATATATATATATAAGACTATGTATATATATTATAAAAATATATATATATATATATATATATATATATATATATATATATATATATATATATTATATATATATATATATATATATATATATATATAATATATATATATATATATATATACATAGTCTTATATATATATAAGACTATGTATATATATATATATATATATATATATATATATATATATATATATATATATATATACATATACATAGTCTTATACTATATATACATAGTCTTATATATATATATATTATATATATATATATATATATATATATATATATATATATATATATATATATATATATATATATATATATATATATATGTATAAGACTATGTATATCGAGTGGGTTAGAAAGAGAGAGAACATGCATATAGAGAGGGATAGAGGAACAAGCATATGTGTGTGTGTGTGTGCCTCATATGAACTAAAATCAAACAGTGTGTGTAGATACATAGTGTCTCAGGTTTAGATTTGTGTGTGTGTGTGTGTGTGTGTACATGCCTTAAATGTGTGTGTGTCTCCTGTGAACCAATATGGTTCTCTGTTTTTAGTGTGCAAACAGTGTCAATATCAGGTTAGTGTGAGTGAACATAAACTTGTTCTCAGATTTGGGTGTGTGCTAGTGTGTACATATGTGTATAGGTGAGCAATGTATTTTATTTCCAGATTTCGTGTGTGTGTTTGTGAACCAATGTCTCAGGTTCTCAGTGTGACAGTGTAGATGTGGCTTAGGTTCTCAGATTTATAAGTTTTTGGTTAACAGTGTATCACAGTTGCATAGTGTCAAGCCATTCCCAATTTCCAGTTCTAGGTTCCAGTTTTACAAAACAGTGTTAATCTCAGGTTCCAGTGATTGAAACAGTGCAATGTGCCTTCATGTTCTCAGTATTCAAATAGTGAAGTGTGTGTCTATAGAGCATCATCCAACAGTGTATCATTCCCTTGTTAATCAGTTAATCATGTGTATGTGTGTAACAGTTAATGTGGGCTAATCCCAGGTCTTTACAGCGTGTACATGGGGAACAAATCAGTGTGTGTATATATGTGTATATCAATCTCAGATTTCTCAGTCCAAGAGTGTGACAGTTAATCAATTGAATCCAAGCCCAAAATGAAATCGAAAGCTGGAATCCGCATGTTAATAACAATCCTAACATGTGGGTTAATTCCTAGGTTAAAAATGGGTGTACTACAATCAAATTAAACCACACAAAGATAGGTTAATGTATATTCGAACTTCAGGAAAACTAAGAACAGTCAAGTATCAGTAACTTTTAGGATTTATGAAATCGAATTGAAAATTACACCAAATAGTTAATTTAATAGGTTGGTAATTAATGATACTAATGTGATAGTGTCAAGGGGTGTCTTCGTGTCCAAGAACTGGACACGAATCGTATCCAAACACAAACAACACAGACACGTGAAACTGTGTACAGGCAGTGTCGTGCACGCGTGCACGTCACTCGTAGACATGACATGACACGACACGAATTAGGACACGTGCTCGTGCCTATGGGTTCGCCTAGGATAGGGCTAAGTTTCTAGGGCCCTGAAATGTGTCCAATACGTGTCTAGGTGGGACACGAACACAGTGTCAGAGCCACTTGGGTCGACTGTGCACGACAGTGTCGAATCCGTGTGGCTCAGATTACTCCCAAACTACGCCATGATATCCCACAAATTTTAGGGGCTAACTGTCAGTCACCTACCCTTCGTTCACGCAAAGTTTGGTGTCCAGAAGTGTCGTGTCCGTGGAGAACTAGGACACGGGCAGCAGGGCACTTAGCCGAGTCTCGTGCAGCGTGTCCAGCGCCAAAATCCGACACAAAATAACACAAAATAATGTCAGCCTTCACAAATATTAACATACACATATAGATCTTGGGATCTATGTAATTAGTTTCACAAAAATCAGAAATAAAATCCTAAGAGGCATTTAATCAAACACCTATTTATACACTATGATACGTGTCCGATACGGACACCAAATGGACACGAAATTAATCCAAATTTTAGGGACAACTAGGGGACTCCTAGATTTATCCCTAAATGCAAAGAAAATAGAATATTAAAACAATTAGAGATATTTTACCTATAGGTGCAATTAGCAAGAAAAGGCTTCAAATGGGGGGTTCCTCCTTGCTAGCCAAATGCTCCCAGATTGTCCCAAAGCTGGAATTAAACTCCACAATCCGAAAATAGGAGAGTATTAGGCTTAATGCAAGAAACTAGAGTAGAAAAGGATTTAAAATGAATATTCTATGGAATGGGGAAGAATGAACAACCTTTCTGTCTCTAAGTGCTCCTTCAATACAAAAGAGGCAGAACTAATTAGGAGAATACTTATAGGGAAAGGGGGAAGCCCTAAGTGGCCGGCCATGGGCTGATTTCTAGGGTTAGGGTTTAGTTATTGGGCTATGGGCCAACTAGCACTAGTCTATAAATCAATTTCCTAAGCCTCAAGCCTATTGACCAATTCACTAATCCTTCTATTCAAGTCTTGATTCCTACATGACTAACTAAGGTTGACTTAAGTTAGACTAGGGTCTCACCATGCTAACCTAGTCACCATAGTTAGGGTCAACCCTAGGTTAGTTTACAAAGTCTTAACTAGTCAAAGTCAAAATCACAATCACCAATTAAATAAATTAAATAAATTTCAAAAATTTACAAATGACCAAAATACCCTCAATCTAAAATGTGGTAGTGACAGTGATCAATGAATGTATGTAAACAAGAGAATTGTAGAGTAGTTAAAGACTTATACTTCACTTGTGATTAAGGAAAAAGAATTGTAGACTCTATAATGTTTGATTAAGTACTATTGTCCTAAGCCTTAATGTTGAAGCTGATTGTGAAATTGGTTAGGGACCATTGTGTCGCCAAAAAGGTAATCCTGAAATGAGAAGTTATGTACGGGCGGTAGCTCGATGATTAATAATATGGCCAGTGATTATGGTGTAGAACTATCTGCTAGTTATTCCATTACCATACATTCTGTAGTTTATAGTTAGTTATATACCCATGATCGTGACAACTTGTGTACAATATTTATTCCACAAACGATGCCCGAAATATCAAAATTGTGACGACCTAGAAAAAATGTTATGTTTGTATAAGATATTATGCAAGAGTATTATGAGACCTTTAGTAGTGCTAGTTACTTACACTAGGAGGGGCAAACATAATACCGTTGACTAGTCTTTATTGGTGCGTTACACCATTGATCGTCATATTGGCATGTTGCATTGCTAATCACTACAACAAAAAACCCTTTTAATGACGGCTAAAAAGCGTCAATAATGACGAACCCTGACGCTTTTTTTTCACAGCAACCGTCATGAAAACGGGTGTTATAAATGTTTTTTAAAGCGTCATAAAATAACCGTCATGAATAGTTTCTATAAAAGCGTTATGAATAGTTAATATATAGTGCACAATTCAGAACAATTTTAAAACGTCATGAATAGATAATATGTATAGGCTCAATGCAGCACATTTATAACACTTTATACTATTCAAATTAGCATATTTATAATGCTCTATACTGTACAGTATATATTACATTCCAAAAACTTAACATTATATATCACCATCTTTATTACATTTCTCAAAATAGAGTACATATCAACATCTTCATTACATTGAATATCCAAATACAGAATGTACCCAAAAATAGGAATAAATCTTTCTTTTGCTAACCAAATTATTAGAAATATTTACTTAAGTAGATTCTGACCATGGATCTTCTCTCTGCCATCTCTTGAAGATATCGGGAGTCCCAAAGAGAAGTAGTGTCGCATCTGAGCGACGACTTAGTGCTGCTACAGCCGGCACCGTCGTGGGAGAGGCTCATCCTCTGATCCCTTACTCTCGCCTGAACCCTCACCAGTGCCTGCATGCACCTCAGCGTCACGTTGTGCCCTTTTTTGCAAAAAATCAGAAATGTCAGCTTAGCACTTTAGTAATCAACGCTGAAATGTGAGCCTAGCAATCAACCTGGATTTTACCAAGCCAATAAATTAAAGAAAGTTAACAAGAAATTTATATATTAGAAATCAAAATCGAAAATGCATAATTAAGAAAGCATCACTTATTAGACTGACTGCACTTGGCGCAAATGGAGAATTGCTAAAAATAGAATGATATTAAAATGCCAACCAAATGGAGGTCTCGTGTTCCAAATCCTCACCCCACCTATATCCACAATTTAGATGTTATCAAGTTAGAACCAGGTATAAATGACACATTATATTTGAAAGATCGAAAACTGGAAAGAAAAAAAAAACTTCAAGTCACTACAAAATTCAAGAGAAAAAAAACATAGGTTCAAGTGAATTTCAGAAAACCCAGAAGCCAAAACTTTCATAAATGGAAAAAGTTTATAGAACTCTAAGTGCTCATGTCAAGAATTCCTCTGCTATGTGAAGTCCTCAGACAACTTTCAGAATGAAGCATGCATTAACATTTTCTAATTTGTACTTCTTTTGCAGCAGTAAGTAGAACCTTCTTTCTTTGGTCTTCTTTCTTCTCTCTATTTCTGAGGTGTGGAGTGGTTGTGGAATCCACATTCACTCATAGGTCCTATATATCTGAAGTTGGAGCCATTTGGGCTTTTCAATACCAATCCTTTTTTTTGCAGCAATTCTTCATTTGCTTTCTATCATTATTAGATAATGATACATTGTATTATGACGTGATGTGCAACTAAATTGAACAAATGAACTCAATTTCTATGACACAATTTTTGTGAATTGCTAACACTAACTCAAAACTAATAATAAGTTATAACATTTATTCGTATAAAACATAATCTCTATGAACTCAATCTTTATGACTCTATGACAATTTCATCAAACATAAGAAGGACAGATTGAAAAGAAAAAAAGAAAAAACCTTGAGGCCCTGGAAATAGGATGTAGTGCTCCTCCATCCATGATCCTCACATACTTCTCCAACGTCGCCACTCGCCACCACCAACGCCTCCCTGGACTTCCTCTACTTTGAATAAATATGAAAATATAAGAAGAAAAGATAGAAGATGAATCTTTCTAACTAATGCCTTGAAAATATATGAGAAGATGGAAAAAAATGTCGAGGATGTCGAGACTCGTTCCCGAGTCAGTGCTACTATTTCTCACATATTTTCAGCTTCGTTAATTGTTTCATTTCATATATAAGCTTTCTCGTACCATATGTTTGGCATAACATTTTAGTGCTACTATTTCTCACATATGAAAATATGTTTTGTTTTGGTTCTTATATCTTTACGAGTAAGCTGTTCATTCATATCTTACATGCATGTATTGGACCCTGTTAATGTGCATCTGAATTTCTAAAGGCAAGCTTTGTATCTCTAGGCCTTAATCCTGCTATTAACGGAGCTCATGCCTTATTTATGGCTTGCTCTCACTTTTTATTTACGCTCGTCTCTCTCTCATATTCAGATATTTCAGGAGAAATAACTAGATACCATGCATAACTCAACCCATCAAGTTAATGGAAACATTTCAAACCTCTGTTAAAAACTTAACGCTGGAAAAATCAAATTTTGCTTGCATGGCTTCCGAATCTAGCATACCAAGAACTAGAGGAGTGTCTACACGTGCATTGGCCTGCAGAGTGGCTGCATTGGCCGCCAGCTTCCGTCCTTGCGCAAGCGATCCCGGTGTCTTCGGCGCATCAGCCTGCTCCTTGTACACCAGCAAGGGCGTGCCAGCGCTCTTCGCACGGTGGTGACTTACAGGCGGAGGCGCATCGCCGGCAGTCGTGGTTGTATTCCGTGTCCTGCACCCAGATTTCCAAAAACAAGTATCAAATTCTTACAAAAATACTAACTTAAATAAACACGAAGTCGGGGCACGGATAAAGTCTCAGACTTCGGTCTAGCATATCATATGCTGCTCAGCGTACACCTCAACACATGTGGGACACGTCCTGACACGGGGTCAGTGTTCCCGATACGGTTTGCGTATCGCTTAGGGTCATTTGATCAAATAATAGACCATCACCAAACGTGGATACATAATACCCATAGGAAACCATAGGAATTATCCAACTCGAAAATGTGATAATTAGGTCACATTTGAACCAAAAGAAAGTCACAGGAAACCATAGGAATTATCCAACTCGAAAATGCATAGCCCAGCATATCGAAACAGAAACTGAAGATATAATTATAGCCAAAAATAATCACAGTACTAGATATCCAACTTGATAGTTTATAATCAACAGGCCACATAATTCCCAATGACAGCAAGCTAACCCATAGGAAAAAAATACCAACAGCCAGCAAGTGAAACAAGGAAAAGAAAGGAACTTCAATTACAGAGAAATAGAACAAAGAATAGAAGGAACCCAACCCGAATGGAAACGATCCTAAGCATAACAATATCCAATGAACTAAAACCCAACTGTGACGTGAGATGTTCACAGTAAAACCGAATATTTATCCAATCCCATATGATCATTATATCATAACCAACCAACAGAACACTTATCCAAACGTTTATTTAACTAAACAGAAATCACAACAAAAGTATGATCAAGGATAATACCCATCCAAAATATGTATCCGTTATAACACAGCATCAAAGAAGCCGATTTCCCTTATAGGTAGGAATCGACCAACCGAATCATCATTGACTAGTTATAATACCCGAGGAACAGAAATTCTAGACAAGTAATACTCAACTTGGGATCGAGTCGAGTCTGCCTTTCCAGTGTCCACGAAGCCATCCTCCTCAAGTGTCGAGACGACACGAGCAGTGTCACTGACTCGGGAACGAGTCTCGACATCCTCACAAGCTACCAAATTTACCCATGGATACATCTTTCTAGATCGCCGCGGTGGTGCTCATCTTCGCCATGGCTGCAAGTTTCTCGAGGAGGAAGAAAGCGGCGAATGGTGTGGAGTCGGATAGAGCTTCGACGCTGAAGTGGGGATGAAGAAAACGAAGGCGGTGGGGGTCTTTATATAGGCGAAGAGCGGTGGTCGACGGTTATGATCGAACGGCCAGGCTCTCGTCGGCCACGTCGACGGAGGTCTTCGGCCACGTCGACGGAGGTCTTCGACGGAGGTCTTCGACGGAGATCTTCCGGCGGAGCTAAGGTTAGGGTTAGGGTTTGTGGTAGGGGGCGTTGGGGCTAAGGTTAGGGTTTGTAGGAGGTTGAAAGAAGGAGGAGAAGGAGAAGATTAGAATTTAGGAAAATTTTAGGGTTCAGGGAGATGGAAATTAGCAAGAAATTGAAAGGGGTTTGGAAAATTTTAGGGTTTAGGGAGAGGAGGGAAGAGGGGGGGAAGGGAAGCTCTGAAAAAGATCGGGTGTGAAGGGTTTTGTTGGAAGTTTATTAATTACAAGTTTGCCACCGCTCTAAACTATTAATGACGCTTTGTTTTATAAACGTCATAAAAAGCCCAGAATTAGTCCAAACCGTCATAGAAATAAAGGTATTTCGAACTTTGATAACGCTTAGGTATCAGGCGTCATCAATACGTCTTATCGAGCGTTATTAAAAGGGTTTTTTTTGTTGTAATGAATGATGGTATTACAAGTATCATGCATTCTAATCATTATTTTACAGAGAAAGAAAATGGTATCCGTATGTGTTTTTTCTAGCTTTACATAAATGAGATTGTTTGCAAAATCAAAAAAAATTCGAGAAAACTAGATAACAAACTATGAACGAAAGTACAAGAGTACAATTTGATTCTGGAAAAGTACAACTGTAGGAATATGATCAGAAGACGATCACTTTATCCCTTGGACGATGCGATATCGAAGGGAAAATCCTTGAACCTTGTTGCCGGAGAGACGGAGAATTGTCAAGAATTATTGTCAAGAACCTATGATCTTTAGTGATGCTGAAGGAATGATTCTGAACTCTATTTATAGAGTTTTGGGATAACCGTTAAGTAGTTATTCTGATTGGTGCATGGCGCTGGTTGGCGCACCATCACCCATATGTGTGAACGGTTGACTTAACTGCTTGTGACACGTGGCACTCTGTCTGGATGATAGTTAATTGATTGGTGCATGCTATTGATTGACGCATGCTATTTTGAAACTGTGAAGGGTTGATTACTTTGCGCCACCTACACATGGCATAGAGTAAACGAAAAAGCTCATGATGACTCTGACATATCCTTTTCGAGTGCCGCACGCTCGAAATTCAAAGAGATTTTCTTCGGCTGACGTAATGTCAGTCATAATGACAGACGTTTGGCTTCTCAAGGAAGCTTGCCACGTGGCCACCAGCGCTATGTAAGGCTCAGCGCCATCTGACGTGGTGCGCCATCCGACCCTGTACGCCATTTGATAAATGCAATCTGGCGCTATCTGTTAATGGCGCATTTGCATTGTTTGACATATTTTGAGCTTCTACAAGACTCCCTTCAAAGTTTCCAAATTTCAAAATTTTCAAAATTTGAAATACTTTAAATAAGAAGCGACCTCGCGCATTTGGCGCACCACAGAATATTAACCGACCCGTGTTTCACACACAATTTGCGTAGCTGTTACGTTTAGGTTTTGGCTATAAATAGCTCATGAAAAAGAGAGAAAGTTCTTCAGAATTTTCTCTCTCTCGAAATTTCTTTCGTCATCTCCTTTCTCCCAAATTCTTCAAAGCTCTTTGATTCAGTACGCCCAAGAGAACCGTAGCCGAGAAGGGGAAGAAGACAACCGGAGCCACGTCGCGCGCACCGACGTTAATGGCGCCACAGCATGTGGCACTATCGGCGAGAGGCGAGGAAGCCAACCCCGCCCTTGAAGGTAAGAAAGCCGATCGGGGAAGACGAATAGTACGCTAGTTGTCACACCCCGCTCCCGAATAATCGGGTACGGGCCGAGTCATGCCCGACCTACACTGTCGTTGACAGCGGTAGTGAGCCATCTAGTCTAGTCATTATATATATATTCTCATCACAGCATCTATCAAGAGTTATCCACTACCAATCATCACAGATCACTATACAATTATTACAAACTTATACATGAATAACCGGGTACACAGCCGGTAAAGATAAATGCTATCTAATAACAACATATACTCAATACATCCAATCAATCTCCTATACATGAATTTATATCTCAATATACAGTGAGCTCCAATGCTAGCCATTACAATCTAAAGATCAATCTCACCTGTATTCAATGATCCTGTCAGGAAAATAAGAAAAATACAAGTAGCTCAACCAATCACGAAATATCAATGGAATGATAAAAACTAATGAATACAGGAAAGGAAAGTAAATGACAGATGCACTATCTATATGAATATGCAATAGAACACCGTCAAGCATGTAGGGCTCAAGTCAAAAGTGTAGTGCAATGGCATTGTAAACCCTTGTACCCGACATTTTATATTTTTTATTATTTTTGAGTGAGTTCTGATTTTATATACATAAATATGTAACCTATGTAAATATATAAATATGCCAGCATAAAAGGAGAAGGGCTTTAGCAAATTCAACTCTACAGGGACCTTAATGTAAATTCCAAGATATCAAATCTCTTTATTTGGCCGGCCTCCTGTGGATAGAATCCTGTATTCGAAAACTTTAGAGTTCGGATAGGAGGGTTCTTCAAGAGATCTCTATCAATCCTTAGCCTGATCGAAGTTCTCTCCAAACTCGAATTCAATTCTATCTAAAACCTTCTATATAATCTTAGGGGATCAATCAACTCCCTTTTCCCAAACCTTAAACCCTTCCTGCGTCTTTCAAGTTCGTGAAGTTGCTGTCAAGAGGTTTTCCAGAGCAGAGTTTTCAATCCCTCAATCGTGTAATCACCTCCCTTTCATCTACCATATTTTTATGATTCAGAAACCCTAGTTAGTTATCATGTTTAGAAGGTAAATAAGTTTTTGTGTTAATTCCTAGGAAGAAACATAGGGGAGTCCCTGTACTCTTGATTGGAAGCCTGTAGTTGTCATCTACGTGTCCCATTAAATAGGAAGTAGAGTGTAGATACACACATCCGTGCATCAGTAAGGAGTTCAACATAACTAAAATACAAGAGCAGCCACATCTAGCTGCAAGGTATCCTAGGTTATGTATCAGTGTGGGATCAAGGCATAGTAAAATAGGGTGCCCAAGAAACAGAACATTGAATACACATGAACATACAGTACCTGTAGTCAGTAGAAGAGTCATGACAAGGGGTTGCATAAGCCTGTAGGTACCCAGGTCAGACAGGATAAGAGTGAAGGATCGTTCATATAGGAACCTAAGAGTGAGTCTGTATCAGACTTTTGTGTGGGAAGACCAAGAGTTCCAGGACATCACTAACCTCGAAAATCGTAGGGAATAAGAACAACTGGTTTACTCAATATGAGATAAGGACAGTAGAGAGTCGAGAGGACAATTGGTATCAAAATTGACTCTATTGTCAAGTTGTATATTTAAGTATCAGATTGATACTTAATACGAAATCCGACCCTTAAGTATCAGATTGATACTTGATACCGAACCTAACTCTTGTAGCAGATTTGATACTCGACATCCTATTTGACCCTTGTACCAGATTGATACTTGGCATCCTATTTGACTCTTGGTACCAAGTTTGTAGGCTAAGTATCAAATTGATGTTGATATCAACCGACTCGTGGTATCAGACTAATATTGATATCCTATGCATTTCGTGTATCAGTATATATATAAAGGTACACTCAAATCTAAGCACTCTATGTCAGATAAGGCGTGGGCATTGAGATCCTCTATAGGATCAGATCTCGAACAGGAAAGGGTACCACAGAGTAATGTTGCTTAGGTCAGGTCTTCATAACAGGGAATTGCAAGGTGCAGGCAAGAGCTATAGGTGGATAGGTACATGGGGAAGTAGAGATGTGGGTATCATAGATAAATTTTATATAGCAGTATACTGGGATGTACTGTAGTATAGTAATGCATGGTTTTAAGGAAGGTTCGGGTATAGGTATCAGTCACCATATATAGATAGGCTGTCTTATCTATGGGTAATACCTACAAATCGTGTATAGATACAAGAAAAAGTCATGTGAAAATAGGTTTGGGTGTTAGAACAGTTGGGAATCCATTACCTCTGTACAGCAGTGGCATGGACTCTTGGCTTTGCCCAAACAAATGTTTATGTGGGTATGAGTAACTGTCCAAGTTCAGAACAGTAATACTAAGGTGGATTAGATAGGTGAATATGAGCAAATATCAGTGAACAAGGTAGGCCTTGCTGTCGATTTTCCTGTGTGCCAGAGGCTAATATAGGCAAGAAATGTTAGAGGGGGAGGCTTGTTGCATCAGCCAACCAAAAATCATATGTCTAGGACAGGTAACTTTGGGCCAAGCCATTAGGAAGACAAGTGTCTCATATAGGTATAGTGCCTATACAGAACCCACCAGGTAAGGGTCAGCCATGTAATGTTTTGAGTGAGGAACCAGTTTATATACTGTTGTGTTAGTTGCAAATGAGAAACCTATAGGAGGCACATGCCTATATTATATGATGTCATTGTTAATAACTGTCAGTAGGTAAAATACCATAAGTAAAACAGTGAATAGATTTCAAGTAAGTACTAAAGGTTAGTGGCACCATGTGTGTTCAGTTTGGGGACAAGTAATAAGACTGTGCATAGGAAGGATTTCCATAGGCATGCCAGTTTCAGAAGTTGGTTGAATGCAAAGGATATGATTCCTGGAAGACAACCTCTACCTACCTAAAGCATATATAGATACATATAAATAAGGAAGATGGGAATACATTTAGGGAACAAGTGAACCAGCTAAGATACCTATCTAATTAGGGTACAAGTGGAAAATGGTCTTGAAGCCTAGCAAGAGGATAGATAGGTTGCTAAATTCTTTCATTATTTTATCGACATGGTCAATCATCAAACAGGTTACTTGGACCTCGATACAGATTCTCGACCCGTATCCTCAGCTCAGGACCACAGGAAAGTATACCTTGTCGTTTCTTTACAGTTTTATTTACACGCATTCCCTTTCATTATCCAGTCTCTTGATTGCTTGTTGAAATGTGCTTTTTCATATTATATATATAAACTAGTTGAGTTGCTTCTGTAGCACCCAGTTTCCCAAATGAGGGAAATTTTGAAATTTCGTGTTTATAATTATTTTAATAATGATATTTAATTCATGATATGATTTTTGGTGATTTTAAATCATTTTAAAATTATTTAAATCAATGACTTATGGTTTTGACGTTTTGCTAGTGAAATCCTAGAGACTGTTTGACCTAGAGCCTAACCATGTGATTATGATATTTTAATGTCATTTTTGGCCTAAGGATATTTTTGCATTTGACCTCTTTGAATTATTTTGATATTATTTTATTATTTATGATATTGTTTTGGGGTTATTTGAGTCGGGTTCGAATTTCAACTCAATCCGACTTGAAACGGAGACCCGGGGGTAGTTTGACTCTAGTGGGACCCACACACTAGTTAGGCATGGCCCACATGATATTAAATTTAGTCCACATGATAGAAATATTTTAGTTAGAGGTTAGACTAATTATTATGGATAAGGTTAGTGTGATTAGAGACTTTAGAATGACTAATTTAGTCCCAACCAATTAGCCCTTTCCTAATACTCATAGAATAGGTTAGTAGGGGCATTTTGGACCTTACCATAATAGGACAAATAGCCCCATATGGCCAGCCACTTTGGGAGAGGATAGGCTCAAGTTCATTTCATTATTCTCATCCACACTCTCTCTCTTGTTCTTCCCCAAATTCCTAGAGAGCAATCCCTAGCAATTTCTCCACCAAATCCTTCCATTTCGCCACCAAATCTTCTTCTTTCCTTCTCCATTCTAGCCAAGGAGGAAGCTACCCAAGTTTGGGAGGATTCGGAGCTCGCTCGTGTCCTTTTGGAATCTCTACGTGTCGGTGTCGCTCCGGGAAGGCTTTTCTTCGATTCGATCTACCGGGAGGTATAAATCCCTTCTCCTTTTCATTTCCTCATGCATATAGGTCTATTTTGAACCCATAGGAATGACCCCCATGGTTGCATCTCCATTTGTGTCCATTTCGTGTCCATTTGGAGGTCATAGGAGTGTCCTTTGTGTTGTGGTTGTGTCCATGTGAGAAAATCTCAAATTTGGACACACTATGTGTTGTTGTTATGTATGAATGAATTATTACATGTTTAATCTCATATTTTTGTATTGGAGATGTGTTCTATAGTGTCTCATATATATATATTAGTGTAGAGAGTGAGTTCTTGATATATTATGTTATATACTTGTGTTCTTTTGTCTCAAACTATCCAAATCCGTCATGATTTTTATCCACGTTTTTAATTTCAGCCCTAACTTAGAAATGTCATAACTTCTAGCTCAAAGCTCGGTTTAATCTCCCGTTTTTTTAAAAGAAGCGTATTGAAGTTAGCTTTTCAAAAACATGTATTAATAGGCCTAATTCTTTCTGTAACTTTCTGGAGAATTATTTGAGTGTCAGCTGTACGAAAGACAAACGCGTTCTCGGTGTTTTCGCGATTCCGGGAGTTTCCGGAAACGAAAACGCGATCCGTTTGAAGTTTCGGAAAGCTAACACATAGATCTATAACATACTTTAATCCTAGATTTTAATTCATGCTGAGATGGTACAGTATTAATTATTAGTAGGAGTTACTATTCGGCATATGCATTTTGTGCACCCTTGTGTGTAATATAATGTTCTATTTGATTTTAACCCATGTTAATATATATACATTATGTAATTAAATAGAGAATGCAAGCATGAGTAAATATTTAAATAAATGATGTATGAGGTGTAAGTATCCTATCTAATGTAAGCATGTATAAGTATGGCTTGTAATGAATATGTAGGTTGCATAGTATGTAATGTATGGTGCATATAGTGGTGCAAGAGAATAAATGAATGATGAATGAATGCAAGCATGAATGTAATGTAATAATAGATGTAATGTATGCAATATACAAGTTAATGAGATGTAATGTTCTATGTTAACACAAATCCTATATTACCTCATGTACCCCCTTACACTATGTTGATACTATCACACTTGACACATTGTTCACTTACACTTTGACACTCTTTGATATGTATACACTATGTATGCCCATTTAACCCTCACTTGCCCCTTTGCCATGTTCACATACACACACATAGCCTCTTAAATAAGTAATTAAGAATATAGTTAACTTAGCTATGTATGTATATTATATATATGTTAGCATATTGTGTTGTAATATATAAGTTTATATAACCATTTGAAATGCCATGATTATAGACCTAATGTTGAATACCAATATATGCATGTGTATATATGTGTAGACATATATAGCTTAAAGTAATAGATTACCTAGTGTATATCCAATGTGAATTCTTGCCTATTTGAGTATTGAATAATTGCATGCTATATAGAGTTGGTGTATGTTGGCTTGTATAGCCTTGTATTGATGTGTGCTTGCTAGGATAGTCTTGGTTAGGCCTAGTAAGACTTGCTGGGTTATGTCATGACCTAGTTTGACCTAGTTTGACTAGTGCAGTTGACCAGAGTTGACCAAGGGTTGACTTTGGCCTAGTTTGACCTAGATTCATGTAGAATGTATTGTAGTGCTTTATATTACCCTTTTGGACATGTTGTGACTTGTGCTATTCTAATTAGGAGCCAGACACCTCTCCTCGGACAGTATCTTTACCTTGGACATTCAGATATCAGGCGAGTACATTCTCTGATCATTTCATATCATGTTTAGGATTATATTTCCTGCTTTAGACTATCTTACTTGATGCTGACACGTTGGTAACACGGATTGGTACTATATGGATCCCTTTATGAGATGTTATCCCTTTCGGGAGCATCAGATACTTTTGTCATGTGTGTTTCACTTACATCACGTATCATATGCTTCTATCATCATGAATCTTCGAGAATCAGCTAGTGACTCATGTACCCTCATGATCACCGAGCCTTCACGAATCAATTCATGAATCACCCTTTATGGGCAACGTAGTATAATCATGAATCTTAACGTAACTTGAATGGATCCTTGTGTATTGATTGGGGATGGGGGAGTATAAGTGAACATGTGAATAAATCCAAGTAGTGTAATCATGAATCAATTTCCAGTAGTGTAATCATGAATCAGTCCTTAGCCATTCACATGTTTATGCAGTACTCTGAATCACTAGTAATGTCTCTCTTTATATATATCATAGATATTTACTTACAGTCTCTCTTTTATTTTATGCTATTTCTTCAGACCTTGTATTTTATTCTCTAGCATGATTACATTTCCTATCCTGTTATGACTTGTTGAGATGTACTGTGCTCGCTCCAGTCCTGACTGGACCCGTTGATAAATTTTACAGATAGCCTGGAGGTTGCCTGCTAGCCTAGAGGAGACAGTAGAGGTTGCATAGATAACTAGGGTTTTTGCTTATAGTTTATTTTCAGTCATCTTGAGTTGTATTTATGGATTACTGTATTTGAGTTTTGAGATGTATCCTGAGTTTGTATCTTAGACACTTAGACTTCTATCTGTTGTATCTCTTTTCAATTTCATGTTTTATCTATCTTCCTTTATGCTCTACCTTAGATGTGATTGAGTTTACATTCTGCTATGTCACCCCCATTCGGGGAGTATAAACTGTTTAGTCTTATACTGTTAGATGCATTGAGACCTAGGACAGCGTTCTACCGCCGACACTGCGGCGTAGGCTGGACGTTGTTACGTTCTCGTGCCCTAACTCTATGGTGCGGGTCGTGACAGCTTCATTGACATATAGTCCTAGTTCACGATTGGCCTTGTTGTTCACACTTGAATCTATTCTTACCCATACTTGATTGAGTCATTTTGTAGAATGAGTGCACTACAAACTGAACTGCTATTTTCTTGTTTCGATTCTTGCAACTTGTGAGTCCACACACCGGACGAGGGTTGACCGTTTGCACCTGCGAGTCCACACTCGGGACGAGGGTGATTTGTCTTGAACTGACCTGCAAGTCCATACTCGGGACAAGGGTTAGTGGTTAGTTGCAACTTGCGAGTCCACACTCGGGACGAGGGTTTGGTATTCGTTGATCTCTTGTTCACACGTTTCTTCCAGTAGTTCATTTATGCGTACTTATTCATATATTCGTGTATCATGTTTGCTTGGCCTTTTCCTGCTTATATCCTTTTTTTCATGCATGATAAATTGTAGAAAGGCATGTTTTTATATATCTTGCTAGTCCTCTGAGAACCTGATGTTCTCTTCAGGTTTAGCTGAGTTTGAGCCACGTGTAGATGATCATGTTTAGCCAGCCTCAGACCACGGTACATGGAGTGATGATGCCATTGATGATTAGCAGCTTGACCCAGTTATCTTATTTCGTGTCTTTAGTATTTTTTCGTCTACTGGTAGTGGATTTGTATCCATCGGACGTGACTTGGATTCTTGATAACTTGGAAACATTTCAGTTCATATTATTCTCTATTATTCAGTTTCATTGGATATTCATTGATCTTGGTTGTGTCTTGAATATTCTGTGGATGAGATGTAGATTACCATGTGATTCTAGATTTTCTTGACCCGTGTATACTAGACAACGTTCTACGGCCGACACTGCAGCGTAGGCTAGACTTGGACACAGACTCGTACCCGAAAAACGAGTGCGGGTCGTGACAAGTTTTTTGGTGGCCCATGCAGGTCTACGTTTAATCACTTCGGTTACATTACTGTAACGACGTGAGCCTGCAAATAGGTTTAGACACTTAGGATCTCATCCACATGTCTTTACTCGTTACTGATCTCTATCCTTGATTTTTATTGAATTCTGGACTTGCATCATGTTTGAAATTATTCAAATGGCTAAAAAAAAAAATTGTTACAGTTAAATGGATTCTCAAGACAGGAACACCGCTCTTTTGAACATCCTATCAACCGCCGACAGATCTTCCATGGACGGAACCCCACCGACCTACGAAGGTCAGTTTACTTATCTGGGCGAGACGTCACAGCCACAAACCTCGAGGTTTCGCCGAGACGACATTCCACCACCTCCCCAGTTTCCTCCGCCGACTCCGCCACCAGCACCATTTCTTCCACCAGCCCCCGTTCAGCATCCAGCACCTGTCCTGCCTCCAGCACCTGCGCTGGAAAATGCTTCGTTCCTTGGGATCTTCCACCAGCTCGTCACTTTCCAGACGGAGCAGGCCAACATCTTTTGCGACACATTGAGGGAGGTTCTTCAGACTAGAGATGCTCTCCGACAGCGCCCAGGAACTTCCAAGAATTTCGTGGACCTTAGGCCCAGGGAATTCAATGGGACGGAAGGGATTCTCTACGCGGATGAGTGGTTAGAGAACGTGGATCGATATCTTCGGATATCTCGAGTTCCTGAAGACCTGAAGATCGAGTCAGCCAATATGCAGATTTACGATATCGTCCGCACATGGTATAGATATGAGCCCCGATTCACCGCACCAGACGTGACTTGGGAAGAGTTCAAGGAGCTGTTCAAGGAAAAGTTCTATCCCGAAGTAGCCCGAGTGGAGTTGGAGCGCAAGTTCGAGAGCCTAGAGCAGGGCAACCTCACCATCGACGAGTACACCACAGAGTTTTCCAGCCTCAGCCGTTTCGCAGATAGCTTGACCCCTAAAGGCAAAGCCAAGAAGTTCAAGAAGGGATTATCACATGAAATTTGCCTAGCCATCACCACCAGTCAAGCCACAACCAACGAAAGGATCTTGAAGGTCGCACAGGCGGTAGAGAAAGAATTAAAGCACAATCAAAAGAGAGACCGAGACGCAAATGGAGGAGGCAACAGCCAATCGAGATCGGCGAAATGTCCCAACGCTGTAGGGAAGGCCGCAACACATCAACACCACCAGCAGCCTCAACCAGCGACAGTAGCAGCTCGAGCACCACAAGGAGGACCTGAGAGACGGCCAATTACCCATCAACAGGCACGAGCAACCCCATGTCGAGACCAAGATGTTCCCACCTGTCAGTATTGCACGACGAGGGGCCACATCCAAGAAAATTGCCGTAAATGACTAGGGTTGTGTTGTACTTGTGGATCCAACCAGCACAAATCTCGATTTTTTCCGAAAAAAATGCGAGTGTGCTACCACTGCCAACCGCACAAAGAGGACAAGCTTTTGCCATGATCATAGAAGATGCGATGGCACCACAAGGAGGAGTTGACGGTAATTTCTAGTAGATTAAAGTAGTGGTGTTGATTGATAGTCCTATCTTAGATTTTGACTTATGAGTATTTGAAATATTTTAATAACAATATATTTTAGACTATTCGTTCTAGTAGAGCATAACCTTATTGAAATTTTGAGGACGAAATTTGTTTAAGGGGGGTAGATTTGTAAACTCATGTTCCCGACATTTTTTATTTTTTATTGTTTTTGAGTGAGTTCTGATTTTATATACATAAATATGTAATATATGTAAATATATAAATATGCCAGCATAAAAGGAGAAGGGCTATAGCAAATTCAACTCTACAGGGGCCTTAACGTAAATTCCAAGATTTCAAATCTCTTTATTTGGCCGGCCTCCTGTGGATAGAATCTTGTATTCGAAAACTTTAGAGTTCGGATAGGAGGGTTCTTCAAGAGATCTCTGTCAATGCTTAGCCTGATCGAAGTTCTATCCAAACTCGAATTCAATTCTATCTAAAACCTTCTATATAATCTTAGGGGATCAATCAACTCCCTTTTCCCAAACCTTAAACCCTTCCTGCACCCTTCCAGTTCGTGAAGTTGCTGTCGAGAGGTTTTCCATAGCAGAGTTTTCAATCCCTCAATCGGGTAATCACCTCCCTTTCATCTACCATATTTTTATGATTCAGAAACCCTAGTTAGTTATCATGTTTAGAAGGGAAATAAGTTTTTCTGTTAATTCCTAGGAAGAAACATAGGGGAGTCCCTATACTCATGATTGGAAGCATGTAGTTGTCATCTACGTGTCCCATTAAATAGGAAGTAGAATGTAGATACACACATCCGTGCATCAGTAAGGAGTTCAACATAACTAAAATACAAGAGCAGCCACATCTAGCTGCAAGGTATCCTAGGTTATATATCAATGTTGGATCAAGGCATAGTAAAATAGGGTGCCCAGGAAACAGAACATTGAATACACATTAACATACAGTACCTGTAGTCAGTAGCAGAGTCTTGACAAGGGGTTGCATAAGCCTGTAGGTACCCAGGTCAGAGAGGACAAGAGTGAAGGATCGATCGTTCATGTAGGAACCTAAGAGTGAGTCTGTATCAGACTTTGGTGTGGGAAGACCAAGAGTTCCTGGACATCACTAACCTGGGAAATCGTAGGGAATAAGAACAACTGGTTTACTCAATATGAGATAGGGACAGCAGAGAGTCGAGAGGACAATTGGTATCAAAATTGACTCTAGTATCAAGTTGTATATTTAAGTATCAGATTGATACTTAATACCAAATCCGACCCTTAAGTATCAGATTAATACTTGATACCGAACCCAAATCTTGTAGCAGATTTGATACTCGACATCCTATTTGACCCTTGTAGCAGATTGATACTTGGCATCCTATTTGACTCTTGGTACCAAGTTTGTAGGCTAAGTAGCAGATTGATGTTAATATCAACCGACTCGTGGTATCAGACTAATATTGATATCCTATGCATTTCGTGTACCAGTATATATATAATGGTACACTCAAACCTAAGCACTCTATGTCAGATAAGGCGTGGGCATTGAGATCCTCTATAGGATCAGATCTCGAACAGGAAAGGGTACCACAGAGTAATGTTGCTTAGGTCAGGTCTTCATAACAGGGAATTGCAGGGTGCAGGCAAGAGCTATAGGTGGATAGGTACATGGGGAAGTAGGGATATGGGTATCATAGATAAATTTTATATAGCAGTATACTGGGATGTACTGCAGTATAGTAATACATGGTTTTAAGGAAGGTTCAGGTATAGGTATCAGTTACCACATATAGATAGGCTGTCTTATCTATGGGTAATACCTACAAATCGTGTATAGGTACAAGAGAATGTCATGTGAGAATAGGTTTGGGTGTTAGAACAGTTGGGAATCCATTACCTCTGTACAGCAGTGGCATGGACTCTTGGCTTTGCCCAAACAAATGTCTATGTGGGTATGAGTAACTGTCCAAGTTCAGAACAGTAATGCTAAGGTGGATTAGATAGGTGAATATGAGCAAATATCAGTGAACAAGGTAGGCCTTGCTGTCGATTTTCCTGTGTGACAGAGGCTAATGTAGGCAAGAAATGTTAGAGGGGGAGGCTTGTTGCATCAGCCAACCAAAAATCATATGTCTAGGACAGGTAACTTTGGGCCAAGCCATTAGGAAGACAAGTGTCTCATATAGGTATAGTGCCTATACAGAACCCACTGTTTGCAAAAACAAAAGTATAGAACTTTATTGATACAAACTGTAATAAAGATTACAAGAATTCTGGGAAAATTACAACTGTAGGAATCCAATCTCGATGACGATTGCTTTATCCCTTGGACGATGTGAACTGTAAAGACGAAGCCTTTGAAGTTGAAAACAACTCTGGAAACTGAAGGCAAAAGCCTCTGAAGTTGAAGACAAAAGTCTCGGAAGAATGCAGCAGCACTTTGGCAAGAACTCCTGGACTCTCTGATTTCTGATTTCTGATCTTGATATCTGATCTCTGATCTCTGATCTCTCCCCTTGAATGAAGACTTGAAACTCTATTTATAGAGTTCTGGAAATAACTAACTTTCAGTTATTTTGGACTGCGCATGATGATTTGCGCAGCATTGGTTTGCGCAACATTGATTTGCGCAGATAGTTACTGGATCGTGGGCCGACTATCATGGACACATGGCATGATTTGATAGAAATGCGCATGATTGTGCATAAACAGTTGCCATATAATGACCAATCGATGGCATGAATGCCACGTGTAACTTAACAGTTACGTTTGATGGAGTGCGCAGAGTTGAATTGCGCATACATGGTTTGCGCAAACTCAAACTGCGCAGGATTGGTTTGCGCTGCCAGCTGTCAGCCGCCCTCGAGCACTGTGCGGCGCAGGAAACGAACAGACTCCTTGTTATCCGCGCTGTCAGTTGTCAGAAAAGATTTGATTTAATTTAGTAATGATGACTTCTGCCACGTCAGCTTGCGCAATCGGTTGTGTGCGCAAATTAGAATGCGCAATCGGATGGCTGCGCAATCTGTTGTCTGCGCAATTCAACAAGATGATGTATATCTTGATTTCTTGATTTTGTTGATTGATACAACTTAATTTTTTAGGACCTACAAGACCCCCTTCAAAGTTTTCGAAAGTTGATTTGATTTAAAATTTCGAAATACTTTGAATTTTTGAATATTGAACCAAGTTGCGCATGTTGATGAGCTGTCTGCGCAAAGCGAAGTATTCCCCGATCTTAGGCGCAGTCCAAGGCAGCCGTTTCGTATTTCAAAGGCTATAAATAGCCCACTTCTTCATTTCATTTTTTTACTTTGTCTCCTTTGTGCTTTTGAAGGAAAAATCCCCGAACCCTTTCTGTCTTCTTTCTCCGACAACTTCCATGGCACCCCGACGATCTAATGTTGCCGCCACCACCGCTGCGAAAGGAAAAGCTCCGGCCGAATCCTCTGACAGAGTTGCTCGGCGAGCATCTCGACATGAGTCTGCGCACCCTGCTTTGATAGGTAGTAAAACCGATCGAAACCCCTTTTAAGGGTGTTTTGACTTCCTTCGATCTTCGAAACTCATTTCTTTTTAGAGATGAGTTCAACTTGCGCCACCCTTTTTAGGGTTTTTGGTTGCATAAACAGTCAGTCTTCATTTTTATGAAGACTGTAATCCTACGCAATCTATCGAATTGTGCTGACAGAAAGTCAGCGCAATCGATTGATTTGCGCTGAATGTCAGCACAATCGATTGGTTTGCGCTGAATGTCAGCACAATCGATTGGTTTGCACACCCTATTATGATGCGCAAACTAATGTTGCGCAATCCATGTTAGCGCAATCTGAGGATTGTGTACTCTTCTGTTTTGCTTGTCTGAAAAATAGAATTTTTGACTTGTACTGATCTTCATCTGTTTTTGATGCAGTTGAAACCAATGAAGATCCAAACTATGAACATTTTGCGGGAACTTTGTCTGAATCTGAATATAAAGAAGATTTGTCTCACGTCCATTATCCTCAGTACGATCTGCCGACTTCTCGTCAGGCAATATTGATTTCTCAGGACAACGAAACTTTAATGTGTCTGATGAATGGACAGCCTCTGGAATCAGCAGATGCTGTTATCCACAAGAAACCCTTATTCTTGTTTGGTGACGCCTTTGAAAAAGTCTCCCAGCCTAGGCCAATGATGGAGGAGATGGTAGTCCACCGGGAAGACAGATCATTCTTCATTCCTAAAATTGCTCGATGCCTTCCTTTGTCACGGTATGCTCATGCGAGCTACCCAAGGAAAATGGATTGGAACATCACCCTTCTCCAGGATGCTCGTGCAGGGAAGATCTTTGTAAAGAAGGTTAACGGGAAAGATATGTTTTACAGCTCTTCTGACAGATACAGTGTTATGTTGAGAGGTTTAAGACCCAGCTGCATCCCACCGGAAAACTCCTCTATGCTGATGCCCGTCAGAACCCCTATATTCGCAAATGAATTTGCGAAGGAAGAAGGAAGATACCCTGAACAGGATATCAGAATGACTGGATTAGTGAATCCAGATTACAAACGATGGAATTGCATTGCAAATTGGGTTCTGACAACCTTCCAAGATAAACTTCAACAAATTAACCTGTTTCAAGCAGTGCATGCCACTGTATACGGGTTTGCTCCTAACCCTCAAATGTTTTTGGCCTTGGCTGAGCGATACAATTACAGAACAGGAACCTTCATGACCCCGGGTGGAGAGATGGAGTTTGCACTCCACGAGATGAAGTACATCTCATACTTGCCCATGGCGGATGCTCCATATGAGGAGTTTGTTCCCACAAATGACGAGTTAGAGAAACTCAGAAAAGAAAATGCAGAAATGGTAGCAGTGTTTGAAGAACTGCTATGCCATTACAAAATTTGCTCTTTGTACTATAAGAGTGCTACGGCCAACACTTGCTATTCTTCGAAGTGGTTGCCATATTTGTTCTTAAATCATATTGAAGAGAAGAAAACCAAGGAAAATGACAAATGTTACCCTCATTTTTTCAAACCCTTAATTAACACGGAAGTCATGAAGATGATGGAAGAAAGTAAACATTATGATAAGGAAATGAAGGATGATTATCAATATCCACCTTTAAAGAAAGGTGACATTTTGGAGAGTTTTTTGAGAATGGGTTACAGACCCATGTCCAAAGAAGCCCAGTTAGCAGGGTTTCTGACACACTGGCTCAGACGATTCGTGGTCCCGGGATCTAGTGCAGTGGACCGTTTTCATCGCGGTGTACTTTTTGCTGCCGTCAAGCTAGTCTTCGGTTATAAGGTTGACTTGTTATCGGCAATGACCTGCAGATTGAATGCGAGTCTTCGCTTGTATGTTGACTCGATGCTGAAGGCAAAGGGAGAGAAAGAATTCCCCCGTCTCGAAATGCCGTACACTTATCTCTTTGGATGGTTACTCCTCCACTATCCAACTTTAATGGACCCTGGTATGGGACCAGTAGATGGCAGCTTCTTGCGCAGATATTCTCAGGGTAAATGGAAGTACACCTCTCTGAGTGAGTGCAGATTTGTTTTAAATTTGAACAGAGGATGGAACTTCTGTTGCGCCCCTCTCCCGGCCGGTCATGACCAGATGCCACCCAACATGGTAGATTCAAAACTGCAGCCCTTAAACCGTGTGGCCTTTGAATGGTTGAAGACAATTCGACCATCTCACTTAGTATACCGCTTTGAAGAAGAATGCTTTTTGGAACCATACCTCCCTAGCCGTTTTGCTAGACAATTTGGGTATGATCAGTTCCACGTAGGGAATGCAATCACCTGCCTTCAGGGCAAGGGTTTCTTGATTGACGGGGCCCGAGCTTGGGCCTACTACAATGCCCGTGACACAAAGGCTACCTTCTCGATGCCACCAAAGAGCACTCCTCAAGGGCCTCGGATGCTCTTTACATACTCGGTATTTTACACATCTGCAAATACTTTTGCCGAGAACTTTAATCTCGCCGATAGTTTTGCTTCTGCGATAAGATTGAGGAAAGGGAGGATAGCTTTATCAATCCCTGCCAATGATGAGGCAAACGAGCCGGCGGATGAACCCCTAGAAACTTCAAGAGAAATGATGTTCCAACAAGAGATAAACGCAGCAATGCGGATCTCTCTAAGAGTGGGAAAATCTCCTGCCAAGAAAAGAAGAAGAGAGGAGCCTCCTGCTCCTGCAACAAAGAAGAAATTGGTCTTGGAGCATTCTTCTGATAAAGTGACTACAAGATCCCAATCTCGGCAGCTAGCCGAGACAAATCAAGAAGTTGCTACTACACCAACTTCTGCACAGAAGCAAATAGCACCAATAAATGTAGAGAGTCCCGACAGACCTCTACACAGAAAGAAGAAATTGGTCACCAGAAGAAATTTAGAAGCCTCTTCTTCTAAGCAACTCCTGACTTCAGTAGATGCTGCAGCAGGATTTATAATGTCATCTCCTACACCTATTTCTGAATCAGGGAGTAAAACCCTTGAAGAAACTGAACAGAGGGGAGATCTCGACCCCAGAACTGAAGTTGAAACATTCAGAGAAAACATCATTGAGGATGAGCAAAATATTAGACGACCTCTTTCACCCGTCGCGGAAACAACTCAGCTTCCTCCTACTCCTAAGACTCTTCGTGAAGAAGAAGAGCATGAAATGATAGCAGCTTTGGCCGATTGCAGTTATAGCTTGCAAGAAGATCAGACTGCAACCGACAGTGGGAATGCAGCACAAGAGGAAGAAGAAGAGGATGAAGAAAGCTCGTCATCTGAAAATGTTGATGAGTATATACAGGATCCTGAAGGGAACAACGAAGAACACATATCTCTTGATACCGCCGATGATGCTTCAAATCCTAAAAAGGATATTGAAGTGGAGGCGCTCGCAGAAAAGGTCGTTAATCCTGATGAAGACGTCAAGATAGAAATATCTCCTGAAGAAGCGGCCGGTGAAGACGTTCCGAAAAAGAATCCCACCACCGAACCCCAAGGTATAAAACGAGATTTAGCAATCTTCTTTCTTTAAAATAGATTGATATATAATATCTTCATTTGTAGTTCTTGCAGATCTTGATACTCTACCAACACCTCCAATGGACCTCACCATGGTGCCTATCCCGATGGTGGTTGTTAGTAGTAGCCATCACTTATCTTGCGGTTCTGAAGCAGGTAGTAGCCAAGCTGTCGCAATTGAAGCTACTTCCGTTCAACGGGAGTCTATTCCGGCAGGAGATGCAGTTGTTGTTAGATCAAATCAAGGTAAGACTGTTTTTTTATTTGATCTTTTTGTTTATTGGCAAATTAGTAAAATAATAATTTTACTTTTTGCAGAAGAACAAACAGGAGGAGCAACCAGCTCTACTTTGGCTCCCTTATTTAAAGAACCCATCATTCAGCAGCAAAGGTTTGAGCAACCGACTACTCCATCCTCAACAGGGGTAGCTTCGACTCCTGGAACCATAGCCATCAATCAGCAAGTTGTACAATCATTTACCAGATGTTTCTTTGAGTCATTGGGATCTCTTGTCCGTAAAATGATAGAGAAAGAAGGAGCTGACTTCATTATGGTCAGGAAGCCCACTTCTTTCTTGATAAAAGCCATAAGAGGCCAAGGAGATGAAGCCCAAGCCATTCTTCTTGAACATATATTAGATGAGTTGGAAGTATCCATAAGGAAATATAAAGAACTCAAGAAGAAGAATATAGACTCTCTGGTGCAAGCTGAATATGAGCGACTAGCCCAAGAAGCTGATATAGAAAGAATAAACCTTCAGAACCTTTTAGAAGCTCATTCTGTAAAGTCAGCTGAATTCAACTCAAAGATAGAATCAGTTACTTTGGCAGCTGAGAACAAAGGACAGAGGCTTGCTGGATTGAAAGCGGAAATTATTCGCCTTCAGAAGGAATTTGAAGAAGAAACTGCCAATCAACGATTTATGATTGAACAACTCAATATCCTAATTCAGGAGAAAAATGAGTATGACGAGACTCATAGTGCTGAAATTACCCGCAGGACAGTGGATATGCCCATCTTTGATGAAGAAAATGGGATGGAGGAAGCAAGAAAGATAGTAGAATCAACACATGAAGAAGAGCTGCGGACATTGAAGCAGCAGATTGACAATCTGATTGTCCCTCCTTCTTGATTTTTATTGTGTTTTATTGCTATAGCTACACTTTTGTAATGTCCCGTATTTTGATATAAAAGACATTTTGTTGTGGCTCCGTTATTTATTGCATATCTTATTTAGATATAGAAAATATATTCAGAGGTGCAAGACATGATATATTTCCTGATGATTTTAAAGAAAATAATTATATTCATTATATCTGCTCAGAGGTAATATGGACGTGGCAGAATATATTGAATATTATTATTTCGACTTGACAACTTAGTCGAAAACAACCAGTTGCTGATATAGATAATAAACGATGATGAATCGTCAATGTATGTGAAATGAATGAACAGGTAAACTGTCAAATGATGGATGACAATGAACGGGTAAACCGTCAAATGAATATGATAAATGAACGGATGAACCGTCGGGCCTTAATGAACGGATGAACCGTCTGATGAATGTGATAAATGAACGGATGAACCGTCGCTTCCTTATTTGAGGAACTTCTGCCTATAAATATAGCAGAAATCTGACAGGAATGAACACTTCTGCTCTTCAACATAAAAATGTCGTCCGGAGAAGCATCTAAGAAAGCCGAGGTCGCCCCGAAGGTTGAGAAGGGCACTGAAGAGCGCCCTGCCGATCCAATCCAACCGAAGGAGGCAAAAGCGGGCGAAGGTCCGTCTGCACCCCAGCCGCCACGGGATATCTTGGACTTCCTGCTCGAACCAGGAAGGACTGAAGAAGAAGAAGCCATGAGGATGGACGCCTGCAAATTCCTCGTGGGTTCCAGCAAGGAGGTTCTTAGCTCTTTTGCTGATCATGTCTTCGAGAAGGACGGCAGTGGGCCTCATCCCAATGTAGAGAAAGATGATAGTGACCTTTAACATTATGTACTATCATCTAATGAAATAAAATTTGCATTTTATTTATGAACTTGATTCTGTTTGACAATTTTACAAGCATTTACATTTATACATAATACTTCTTGAGAAATTTGCCATTGATAGGCATCATGGCAATTCGACCATCGAGCTCTGAAAGTTGATAGGCTCCATTTGAGAAGACTTTGCTTACAACATAGGGACCTTCCCATTTCGCATCGAATTTCCCTTTGCTCATATGAGTCATAGTCATAGGACGTCTGACTGCTAGAACAAGTTCTCCTTGCTGAAATGCTCTGACTTTAACTTTGCGATTGAAAGTCTTTGAGATGCGGGCTTGATATAGCTCAATATGCTGTTGAGCCATTAATCGCTTCTCATCTAACGCTTCTAACTCTTGAAGTCGAAGAAGATCGTTGTTCTCTGTAGTAAGCTCGTTAGCGACGGCAATCCTTAAAGAAGGAATTTGCAGCTCTAAAGGAAGAACGGCTTCACAGCCATACACTAAAGAGAAAGGTGTAAAGCCTGTTGGATTACGGACTGTAGTTCGATAGGCCCAAAGACATTCGCCAAGTTTCTCGCTCCAGTTCCGTTTGTTAGTGGAAACAAACTTCTTGAGGAGTTTAATGATGGTTTTGTTAAAAGCTTCAGCTAAACCATTAGCGGCAGGATTGTATGCTGTTGAAGCAACATTATCAATCCGATGATCATCGCAGAATCTAGTGAACTTCTGACTGATGAACTGAGGTCCATTGTCATGAATGATTCTTCGGGGTACACCAAATCTATAGATGACGTGGTGTTTAACGAAGTTGATGACACTGCTAGTCTTAACCTCAGTCAGTGGTATAGCTTCAGCCCACTTGGAGAAATAGTCCGTTATCGCCAATATGAACCGATGTCCTCTAGAAGAAGGAGGATTAATGGGCCCTATGATATCCATACCCCAAGCTTCAAAAGGCCAAGAAGCAGCCGTCGGGTGTAAAAATTCTGATGGTTGATGAATGAAGTCTGCATGGATTTGACAGGCTCGATATTTCCTTGCATACTCAATGGCATCCGATACCATAGAGGGCCAGTAGTAACCCATGCGTCTAATGCGGTCCTGTAGCTTAGGACCAGGCTGATGTGCTCCACATACACCGTCATGAGCTTCACGCAGTACTTGCTTAGCTTCATCACCAGCGAGACAGCGTAAAAGAAGACCGTCATAAGTTCGCCGATAGAGAGTTTTAGTAGTTTGATTATAATAGAATCGGAGAGATCGTCGACGAACGCTTGTAGCCTCCTTAGGATCTTCGGGGAGTATGTCATGTACCACGAAGTCGATAAAAGGAGTTCTCCAGTCATCATCGATAACATTAACTTCAGCAAAATTGTTGAATTCAATATTACGATTATTTTCAATACAGAACAGTTCTCGGTTGGAGATAACCACCACCTGCTGTCTTTTAATAGGGATAGCTAAGACAGCTGCAAGATTGGCTAAAGCGTCTGCTTCAGTATTGCAAGCCCGCCGCACATAGTCAATGAAGAAAGCTTTGAATGATATAGCTAAGTTGATTGCCGCCTCATGATAAGGTACTAGGTCTTGATGACGGACTTCATAGGTTCCTCTAACCTGATTAACAACCAGTTTAGAATCACCGTATACTTCAAGATATTCAACGTTCAGTTGTTTAGCTAACTGAAGGCCAATAAGTAGAGCATTATACTCTGCTACATTGTTAGAACAAGGTTCATCTAAAGAGTAGGCTCTTTGGATAGTTGATCCGTCTGGAGAAACGAGGACCACTCCAACACCTGCCACAACAGCACCATTTGGTCCAATCCTTGATGCACCATCAAAGAATAAACGCCAGGTTGGAAATTCTTCGGAGATCATGTTGACTTCCAATGTTTCGTCTGGAATTTCGTCATAGAGCTTAGATGTCTCAGGTACAGGATGAGCCGCTAAAAAGTCCGCCAGCGCTTGACCTTTGACAGACTTTTGTGGAACATACACCATGTCATATTGAGCTAGCAGGATTGCCCATGTAGCCAACCGAGAATTAAGTGTACTTGGTTTCTTCATAAGTACCCGGAGAGGGTTAACTCGAGATATAACATGAATAGTTTGACCAATGATATAATGCCTCGTCTTTTGTACAGCAAACATGAGAGCCAAGCATTCTTTTTCAACTGGACTATAACGGTGTTCAGCACCAATCATAGTACGGCTAAGATAATAAATGGCCTGTTCGTGACCTTTTTTGTTCTTTTGGGCAAGTAAAGCACCCAATGAATGATCCATAGCACGGACATACATTAAGAACGGAATACCAGAAATAGGTGGCACCAAGACTGGTGGGTTCATGAGATATCGCTTAATATCATCGAATGCTTGTTGACATTCTTCAGTCCAAACGAAAGATACACCTTTCTTCATTAGTTGAGTGAATGGTCTGCAACGTCCAGACAAGTTCGAAATGAATCGCCTGATGTATGCAAGTCGACCTTGGAATCCTCGTAGCTCTTTTAAGTTGCGTGGAGGACGCATCTCTTGAATGGCTTTGATCTTCTCGGGATCTACGTGTATACCCTTAGAGGTAATGACGAAGCCGAGAAATTTGCCACTAGAGACACCCAAGAACGACTTGGTGGGATTCATTTTGAGTTGATGTTGGCGCATGAGATTGAAGATAGTTCTCAGGTCTTGGAGGTGATCTTCCTTTAGACGACTTTTGACAGCAATATCGTCAACATAGCATTCAACAGTTTTGCGAAGATGATCTTTAAAAATAGTACTCATAGCACGTTGGTAAGTTGCACCAGCATTCTTAAGACCAAATGGCATCACCGTATAGCAATAAACACCACGAGGAGTGCGGAAAGAAGTATGCTTTTCATCTTCAGGATGCATCTTGATTTGATTGTATCCAGAGAATCCATCCATAAAAGATATTCGTTCGAACCCACAAGTATTGTCGATCATGACGTCCGTAATAGGAAGAGGAAATTCATCTTTTGGACATGCTTCATTAAGATCCCGGAAGTCAATACAGACTCGAACTTTGCCAGTTTTCTTCAGAACTGGGACGACATTGGCTACCCAATCAGGATGTTGTTCTTCTCGAATGAAGCCACAAGCAATGAGCTTTTTGACTTCATCATCGATCGCGTCCATCATTTCTGGTTTGAAGCGTCGCTGTTGTTGCTTAACAGGTTTTGCATTAGGCAAAATGTTCAATTTATGTGTAGCAATCTTGGGATCTAAACCCGGCATGTCTTCATAACTCCAAGCAAAGACATCAATATATTCTTTAATAAGAAGAATCAACTCTTCCTTGTCTGTTTCTGGAAGATTTTTGCTAATAAAAATTGGCCGAGGTGAATCTCTTTCTCCTACATCAATTTGAAGTAGTTGATCTTCAGTAGGGGGTTCACATTGTTCAAAGCGAAGTACCCATTGATTGTCCATATGCTGAGCCCAAGGATCTGTTTCAGGATTTTCTTCCACATTCTCGTCATAGTCTTCTGGAAGTTCAACGGAGACCATGTTAGATGATACGACCAACCTATGGACTTCACCAATGCTAGTATCAGAATCCCAAGATCTGGAATCAGATGAGTTAGAGCGTTCTTCACTGTCGGAGTCGGAGACTGCTGGGGATAACAATGGAGGAGAAGCATATCCGAGACCTCTCTTAGTCCTGCTATAGTACATGTCTGACTTTCCTTTCGGAACAGTTGTACGAATAGGAGTTCGTCTACCCTTACCGTAATTGAAGCCACTTTTGAAATCATAACCCATTTTCCGAATGATGTCTTTTGATTGTTGACTATAACGATGGAGTTGGATACGCCCCGTGTCGTTAAGTTTACTGTCATCCGTATAACTGAATTTTTGTTCTGGTCCTTTAATAAAAATTATTGGACTTTCGCCTCTCTTTCGAGAAGAGACAACAAAGTATGAATCATCTGAGTGTTCGAGTAAGACCTCTGTATGAAGAGATTGCACAACTCCCATTGTAATTGATTGGAAGCTATCTAACATATCTAAATAGTATTTAGTATGATAAATAACATCAGTATACTGGAAAGTAGGTGCTTTTTCATTGATTTGTATATCAGTATTTACAACAGGACCTTTGGCCTTAGTAGGCTTAGTCAGATTAATTACAAGAGGGGGAGAAGAAGAACGCGGAGGCGGTTTGTTACGACGGAGGTCGATAACAAGTGGCTCAGAGGAAGTGAGCTCCTTTTTTTCTTTGTTGCGAATGAGATCAACAACAATTGGCTCAGAAGAAGTGAGCTGCTTTTTGTCCTTGTTACGACGTAAATCGATAATAAGTGGCTCAGAAGAGGTGAGCTCCCTTTGATCTTGATCAGCATCAATTGACTTCTTTTGGGCTGATAAGTGAATAGCCAGTGGCTTGGAAGATTGAGGATGAGAAACTCGCCCTTTGACGGGTATGATTAGAGTGTCTTTAGGCGTCGCTTCTTGTTCTTCTTCAGTGTCTAATGCTAACACGATTTTCATGAATTCATCCTTATACATCCGAGCGTCGTTGCAGTATGCTTCAACACCTTTGAAGGGATAAAGATCCGCAACCTCCTTACGAACTACGCCTTTGTCATCAACATATTTGAAACATTGATGAAGGGTTGATGGAACAACATTGTGCTCGTGTAAGAATGGTCTCCCCAATAGAGCGTTGTAAGAACAACCAAAATTGTCAATAATGTAGAATGTAACTTTTGTGCGAAGATTGCCAATTTGAAGTTTTAGGCGAATCTTGCCCAAAGGTTCACTCTTTCCTTGATTGAATCCAAGGATGGTAGTGATTGTAGTGGAGAGACTATGCACAGGAATTTTCAAAGCATCGAGCATTGTCTTCGGCATGATACTAAGAGCAGACCCTGGATCTATCAGAATACGATCGACTTTCATCGAATCGACATATCCTGTATAGTAAAGAGGACGGTCATGCCTGTTGTCTTCCATCAGCATGTCATCTTGCGTAAAAGTTATGTTCGGAATGAATTCCTGAACACTATTACAAGAGACTGATTCTGCTTCGGGCTTTTTGAGAAAGGTTAGACAAGCTTCTGCTTGCATAAGAGCTTCGCTGAGGGTTTCTCGAGTCTCTTTGGAAAGACGCAAGAGTTCAAAGATAGACAACTTTGCTGGGGTATTGGCTAGTTGAGCCAATATATCGAAGTTGTAAGGCTTCTCGAGTCCTGTAGGAGACGATTTCTTCAAAGGTTTGTCAAAGCGGATTTGTTGTTTGCCTTTATCAGCAGTCACTGGCTTAGGAGGAATAGGAATCACAACTGGTGAAGGTGCAGCAGGATTCTCTTCAGCTAGAGCAGGTTGTGCTGAGGTAGGTTCAGAAGAAGAAGCAAGATTCTCTTGAGTTTCAGGGTAATCCTTCAAATAGGGCTTTCCTGATCTGGTGCCTAATAGAATTTCTTCGTCAATTATGGGATCAAAAGATACCATGTTGCAAATCTTCGTCTTGCCTTTGGAGCGACTTTTCTTCTTGGAAGAAGAAGAATCCTCGAACTCTGAAGTAAGATCGGGGTGAATCCACATAACCTCGCCATTGTCTAGAGACAAAGGAACGAGACCTTCATTTGGTGGAGAAGGAATATTTTCAATCTCAAGAGTAGTTTTCGGAATAGAAATGACACCATGCTGTATCATCTGCGGGGGAAAGTTACCGAACTGAACTGAAACCATATTGGCAGTGACAGTCTTTTCATCTTGTTGCAGAGTAACAACTCCAGCATTAACAAGCTCTTGAATCTTGCCCTTGAGCACATAACATGCTCTAGTAGGATGTCCAATGAATCGGTGGTAAACACAGTACTTAGGATGATCGGTCTTACCGACTTCATCAGGTTTCTTTGGGTCTGGGAGCTGGATCTTATTGCTTTTGAGTAAACAATCGAAGATACTTGCCGTGTCATTCTCGTCAAAAGAATACTCTACCTTAGGACGAGGTTCCCTCGGTTGTGGTGCAGAAGGAGTGGAAGTGGACGTAGGCTGAGCTACGTTGACAGCCAAAGACTCTTTGCTTTTCAGATTAATGTTCAGAGTCTCTTTGTTCTTGCGGTTGTTTTGGCGATTACCACCGCCTGACGCTTGATGTTCATCCCGATCGGGGTTAGACATTTGTACCCCCAACTGTTTGAATTTATCAGCACTTACTTCAGCTGCTTTGGCATTAACAATGAAGGATGGCCAGTCTTGAAACTGAGTTGAGCCTGTCCACATACTGATAATAGGCAAGAGATTTGCCTTACAAGTATCTATGGTAACAGCAGCAGGAGTCCCTGGAGGCATTTTCAGGGCTTCTCGACGAAAACGTTCAATGAAACTCTCTGCAGTCTCGTTATGTTTCTGTTTGATTTTATTTAGGGCTGACATAGTCATGTCATTGAATCCCTCATAGAATCGTTCTAGAAAGATTTGCTTGAGACCTGAGAAAGAAGTGATACAACCATCGGGCAGACTTCTGTACCAGTCATATGCTACGCCGGCTAAACAACCGACGAACACTCTGGTAAGAAGAGCGTCATTTGGTTGAAGTTGAACAGTCATTACCTCGAAGTGATTGATGAATTGACTTGGTGAGGTACTACCGTCAAAGAGAGCGATTGTTGGAATCTTGTATTTGGGAGGAAATGGAACTTCTTTCCATTCGACGGGATATGGCTGTTTGATTCCCAACCTTTGCAGATTGTCTTTCTCTTTGAAAGCTTCAAACTGAGTTCGTAAAAGCTTGACTGCTTCATTAGCATCTTCAGATGAAGAGGAAGGAGCCGTGGTAGGAGGAGGGACAGCATTATAAGCACTACCCCCAGCACCTGATTGACTGGGTGTAGTTTGAACTTGTACTTGCACAGGAGGCATCTGAGGAGGTACTACCCCCAGCCCAGTATTGACAGGCACCGATGAAGCTATGATTTCAGGGTTTATAGCAGCCGGTACAGTTGGTGGGGTAGCATGTTGTGCCATAATGATAGAATGCATACTGGCGACCATTTCAGCCATGGTTTTCAATTTGTCCTCCAGTGCAACAATCCGCTGTTCTTGGTTTACAGAAGTTGAAGCATCTGGATCATCAGTAACAACATATGCCGTCACTTCTCTAGGCACAGTAGACGAAACTGTTTGTTCAGAGCTTTCACTATATGCATCATAATCAGAGAAAGATTCGTCTCCTGACTGAAAAGTAGGAAGATAAGCTGAAGGATCTTGGGGAAGATTCCTTTGACCGATTGTGTCTCGGCTGTGGGAACGAGTATGTTGAAATACTCCTTCAGAGGATTCTTGGAGTAAATCCAAATATCGTTGGCTTGGTCTGCGAGGCTTACCATGTTTGGAGCACTTTCTACCCCCGGTGTCTCGGGAAGCCATATTGACAGAAGCGTACAACACTTCGTCTTCTTCTGACATTGGTTCTGTTTTAGCAAAAGTCAGACGATCGAAGATAGATCGCTTTGTTGTTTGACAACAACATTGGATGATGACTTTATGATTGCAATGATGATCAGATGGTTGATTTGAAGGAGTTGAGACATTATCCCGTTTTTGTCTGAGATGTTCTCGAAGATCAGAAACCATGCCGGGACGGGGAAAAGTTCGAGGAATGTGTTCTTTAACAATATTTGGAACATGGTTTCGATTCTTCAAATGTTTTGTCCCCTGTGTATACAAGGAAGTACTCATCTCATTGGCATAGGTATCAGAATTTATGTTCCTGGAGATTTGTCTTTGAGGCTTGACCTTCGGCATTGGCTGTTTACGTTTTGCCGAAGTTGTCCTGTTAAGATATGTTCGTAGGTCTGCAAATTCACTCCCAGGGGTTTCTGTTTGAGACACCAACAGTTTTCCTTGTTTGGAACGGGATATTTTGAAAGTTGGGAGGTCTTGGAATTCTGCTACTGGGGTAGGCAGAATACCTTTTTGATCAGTGCAAGTTCCTTTGTTATGAAGGTAAGAAGAATCTTTGTTTGTAGGAGATCTTGTGCTGACGGGTGTTGAAACACGTTCAATTTGATCTGCTTCAGTAAAGACCGAAGAAGACTGAGAAAAGACCAAAGGGCCTTTTCCTTTGTTCTGAGAAGAAGGGATAACTAAAGAGCATTTTCCTCTGTTGTCTTCCAAGTCATGAGACAAGGAAGTTTGAGAAAAGACCAACGGGCCTTTTCCTTTGATCTGAGAAGGGGGAGGAATAGCCAAAGGACTACCCCCAGTAGATTGTGCTAGAACAGCAGGATGTTTAAGAGGAGAATCAGATATTTTCTCTTGATTATGAGAAGGAGAGAGTCTAGCCAAAGGGCTGTTTCTCTTGGTTTGCGCAGAAGTGATTTGCGCATGAGTGGAGGGTACATTGGTTCTGGCCACAGAAGTAGGAGTCCTTGCTTTAGAGTGCTTAGGATGCACTTTGGTTGCTGGAATGCTGTTTTGCGCAGGAAAAGCTACTGCCAATTGCGCCAGAGTCATAGGAGTCTTCTGTTTTGACAAGGCAGCATATGAAGTAGCTTGTGCAACTTTTGCAACAGATTGCGCAGCATTGACTGCAACAGATTGTGCAGCAGTTGCTGAGACAGACTGTGCAGCAGTTGACACAGCAGTTTGCGCAGCAGACTGGCCAGCAGATTGTGCAACAGAGTGTGCAGCACCTTTGGTGGCAAAACTGCCAGATTGTGCAGCAGTCTTGGAGACCCAAAATGAGCGCACTTTGCTCTTGGCAGAAGTGGCTGCAGTACGGGGAATGGTCTTGGAGTTGAGCATTGCCTCGTAGGCTGTCTGGTTGACCTTGACAACCAGGGTCTTCTGCGTCTTCCCGATAGACGCTACGTCACATTGAGTTGCTACTTCCTCGTCGGAGGAGAAAGTTGTCCCCAGCAGAGTCGCCATTTTGTTTGCAAAAACAAAAGTATAGAACTTTATTGATACAAACTGTAATAAAGATTACAAGAATTCTGGGAAAATTACAACTGTAGGAATCCAATCTCGATGACGATTGCTTTATCCCTTGGACGATGTGAACTGTAAAGACGAAGCCTTTGAAGTTGAAAACAACTCTGGAAACTGAAGGCAAAAGCCTCTGAAGTTGAAGACAAAAGTCTCGGAAGAATGCAGCAGCACTTTGGCAAGAACTCCTGGACTCTCTGATTTCTGATTTCTGATCTTGATATCTGATCTCTGATCTCTGATCTCTCCCCTTGAATGAAGACTTGAAACTCTATTTATAGAGTTCTGGAAATAACTAACTTTCAGTTATTTTGGACTGCGCATGATGATTTGCGCAGCATTGGTTTGCGCAACATTGATTTGCGCAGATAGTTACTGGATCGTGGGCCGACTATCATGGACACATGGCATGATTTGATAGAAATGCGCATGATCGTGCATAAACAGTTGCCATATAATGACCAATCGATGGCATGAATGCCACGTGTAACTTAACAGTTACGTTTGATGGAGTGCGCAGAGTTGAATTGCGCATACATGGTTTGCGCAAACTCAAACTGCGCAGGATTGGTTTGCGCTGCCAGCTGTCAGCCGCCCTCGAGCACTGTGCGGCGCAGGAAACGAACAGACTCCTTGTTATCCGCGCTGTCAGTTGTCAGAAAAGATTTGATTTGATTTAGTAATGATGACTTCTGCCACGTCAGCTTGCGCAATCGGTTGTGTGCGCAAATTAGAATGCGCAATCGGATGGCTGCGCAATCTGTTGTCTGCGCAATTCAACAAGATGATGTATATCTTGATTTCTTGATTTTGTTGATTGATACAACTTGATTTTTTAGGACCTACACCCACCAGGTAAGGGTCAGCCATGTAATGTTTTGAGTGAGGAACCAGTTTATATAATGTTGTGTTAGTTGCAAATGAGAAACCTATATGAGGCACATGCCTATATTATATGATGTCATGGTTAATAACTGTCAGTAGGTAAAATACCATAAGTAAAACAGTGAATAGGTTACAAGTAAGTACTAAAGGTTAGTGGCACCATGTGTGTTCAGTTTGGGGACATGTAATAAGACTGTTCATAGGAAGGATTTCCATAGGCATGCCAGTTTCAGAAGTTGGTTGAATGCAAAGGATGTGATTCCTGGAAGACAACCTCTACCTACCTAAAGCACATATAGATACATATTAATAAGGAAGATGGTAATACATTTAGGGAACAAGTGAACCAGCTTAGATACCTATCTAATCAGGGTGCAAGTAGAAAATGGTCTAGAAGCCTAGCAAGAGGATAGATAGGTTGCTAAATTCTTTCATTATTTTATCGACATGGTCAATCATCAAACAGGTTACTTGGACCTCGATACTGATTCTCGACCCGTATCCTCAGCTCAGGACAACTGGCAAGTATACCTTGCCGTTTCTTTACAGGCATTCCCTTTCATTATCCAGTCTCTTGATTGATTGTTGAAATGTGATTTTTCATATTATATATATAAACTAGTTGAGTTGCTTCTTTGACATATAGTCCTAGTTCACGATTGGCCTTGTCGTTCACACTTGAATCTATTCTTACCCATACTTGATTGAGTCATTTCGTAGAATGAGTACGCTACAAACTGAACTGCTATTTCCTTGTTTCGATTCTTGCAACTTGCGAGTCCACACACGGGACGAGGGATGACCGTTTGCACCTGCGAGTCCACACTCCGTGATTTGTCTTGAACTGACCTGGCAGTCCACACTCGGGGCAAGGGTTAGTGATTAGTTCAAACCTGCGAGTCCACACTCGGGACGAGGGTTTGGTATACGTTGATCTCTTGTTCACACGTTTCTTCCAGCAGTTCATTTATGCGTAGTTATTTATATATTCGTGGATCATGTTTGCTTGGTCTTTTCCTGCTTATATCCTTTTTTTCATGCATGATAAATTGTAGAAAGGCATATTTTTATATATCTTGCTAGTCCTCTGAGGACCTGATAATCTCTTCAGGTTTAGCCGAGTTTGAGCCACGTGCAGACGAACATGTTTAGCCAGCATCAGACCATGGTACATGCAGTGATGATGCCATTGATGATTAGCAGCTTGGACCCAGTTATCTTATTTCATGTCTTTAGTTTATTTTTCCGTCTACTGGTAGTGGATTTGTATCCACCGGACGTGACTTGGATTCTTGATAACTTGGAAACATTTCAGTTCATATTATTCTCTATTATTCAGTTTCATTGGATATTCATTGATCTTGGTTGTGTCTTGAATATTCTGTGGATGAGATGTAGATTACCATGTGATTCTAGATTTTCTTGACCCGTGTATACTAGACAGCGTTCTACGGCCGACACTGCGACGTAGGCTGGACTTGGACACAGACTCGTACCCGAAAAGCGGGGGCGGATCGTGACAAGTTTTTTGGTGGCCCACACAGGTCTACGTTTAATCACTTCGGTTACATTACTTTACCGACGTGAGCCTACAAATAGGTTTAGACACTTAGGATCACATCCACATGTCTTGACTTATTATTGATCTCTATCCTTGATTTTTATTGAATTCTTGACTTGCATCCTTGTAGTGCCCCGAAATTCGTGATACGTATTTTATACGTGATCGTATTTCTGACCAGTATTTTTCATTTTTCTTGACCAGTTAAGTTGTGGTATATTTCATACTTAGCATTGTAGTTTAATTGTCATTTATCATTCCTGGATTAATTCTGATTAATGGAGCTTGGTTTTATTTGGATAGGAATTGGTTTGGTTTGGTTTATTATGCATTGGACCATCTTAGCTAACCTCCACCCTCAACACAACTTATCCTCCCCCATTAAAATCCCCACCTAACACTCTCTCTCCTCATTATTTTTCCTCCATTAATTCTTCTTCTTCTTCCTCCACACAACTCTCCAACCCATTAGGCAAGTGCATCTTGCCATTAAATAAGCACCTCTTTTTATTTGTTCATTAGCTAGATTAGGACATGGAGAACAACATTAGAACTTGGAATTTTGTGATTTGGAGTCTCCATTGTTCTAGATCTAGGTTTTAACTATTTTCGGATTTACATGGTTTTGATCTATTTTAGTTGGATTTTATGGGTTTTTGATGCTTCCATATGGAAGAGAATTCAATTTTACTCAAGTTAGAACTTTGAAATCTAAATTTGGTTTTGATTTGGCAAAGTTATGAAGTATTGAAGTTTTTGGGTTGGGTGTTCTTCCTCTCGGACAGAGGTAGGAGAAGAACATAGCCTTTCCCTCTTGTTGGCCACGCGGCTCCCGCGTACGGCCTCCGCGTAGAGCTCCTGCGTAGTGTTGCTTGCGTAGAACCCTTGCTTAGGGTCTTCTGCGTATTGCACCCTGCGTATTGCACCCTGCGTATTGCACCCTGCGTATTGCACCCTGCATATTGCACCCTGCGTATTGCACCCTGCGTATTGCACCCTGCGTATGCTGGCCTGCGTATTGCTTGCGTAGTGTACATTGCGTATTGCTTGCGTAGTGACTTGCGTAGCCCCTGCGTATGCTGGCCTGCGTACTGTGCATTGCGTAGTGGCTTGCGTACTGTGCATTGCGTATTGCTTGCGTACTGCTCACCTTGCGCAATGTAACCCTTGCGCAATATACCCTTGCGCAGCCTTGTATGCGCAGTCTATACCCTTGCGCAGCCTTGTATGCGCAGTCTATACCCTGCGCAGCCCAACCCTTGACCCCCCTTGTGCTACCAACTTGTCTATGATGAATTTGATATTTCATGATCTTGGCTCTTCTTTAGTCCTATTTTATATTAGTATTTTATTAGGTATTTTACGCCCATTTTATATCCTTACGCCTTTTGTCATGAACTTGATTTTACTTGTATATTTGGAATGACTATTGTACATGGCACGGTATGACAAGGAACTAGCATGACTTGATAAGTGACCCATGGTGGTACACTTCTGACCTGACTAACCTGACTTGATAGTGGCCCGTGGTGGCGCACTCTTGACTTGACTTGTAACTGGTAACCTGATAACTTGATAGTGGCCGTGGCGGCGCACTCTTAACTTGATATGACTTGATAACTTAGCTTGACTTGTCTTGACACCGTGGGTGTTCCTGCTTGCTTGTGCAATCCACTCGTATTGTCTTGCATCATGTCTAGGACGTGACTCCCTGGTTCCCACGGTCAGGGATTCATACTGAATCTGGCTAGGTTAATGACTAGATTGATCAATTAGTTCATGGAGAATTTCCCAGTTACCTGTTGCCCCTTTGGTCCCGGCCTTATATATATATACATGGGATTTGTTGCTATCCGTCGAGATGAGCGCACTTCCAGCCCGCCGTCGAGCGTGGTACCTTAGGACACATGTATCTTACTACAGTGTGTCTGCTATATCATGCTATCTTTTCCTTTTCTTGCTGGGAGCATTCAGGTAGTAACAAACAGGTAACCGGACTTGGAATTCTTATTGCATCTTGTTAGTAATCAGGTCTGTGATAACCCTAGTTAGTTAAAGTAGTAAGCCGTAGTACTTGCTTGGCCGTGATTGATTGAATGGAGTCTAGTCCCTCTTGTCCTGTCCTGATCCTGTGCAAGGTCATGACATGACATGATTACTCGTGCCTTACCTTAATCATGTTTAATTGCAAGTCTTGAATTCGCGTATTTTATCTTGCCGATAAATGGTGGGAGAAACCAAGTTCCGTTCAGACGAAGGGTTACAACCCCGGTCCTTATTTGGTTTACGGGTTGTAACCTGGCTATTTGAATAGTCCCATGGTCATCTCATCGTATATCATCCTGTCATGCCTTTCCATATGTTCTGTCTTTTATCGATTCTGTACAAGATTTGTCTTTTATACCTAACTATCATGCCTTTTTCTTAAATTACTGTCTCTTATTATGTAATTATATTATTGTGCTGATTGCTGGCTTTTGTTCTTATTTCGTGGCCTCCTTTGTGGCACTTGCTCTTTCTGGGGTCTGACCCAGCTGGTTTTGTATGGCCAGATACCGGAGCAGCAGCAAAGGATCTACCTGCTTTCCAGCCCGATGGTGAACACTAGACGGAACCCGGGCAACGAGTGGGTTTTCTCTTTTTGTTTCTCCCACTGTATTGTTAACTGATATTCTTTTGAGGCGTTTAGCCGACGAGCACTTGTTAGCTCGATGCACTTTACTTTCTGTCTGCCTACGGGCTGTAATCATGATTGGCAACTCGAGGTTGATCATGTATGACTTAACTCTTGCTAGTCCTTACATTTTGTACGACTAGCTTCATGATCATCTGGATATGTAATGTTTGGGACGCCTTACAATTGTATATTTGGTGGTCTGATATCTTGTTATTATCATTACTTGTTAAGATTGAGACAATAGCTTGATTTGATCCTAAGAGACTGATGGTTTGTAGCGTACCCTCACATAGCTAGACAGCCGTGACCGTATAGCGGGATGGTTGCCGTTCCGTTATACGTAGCTGGCTGTGCACGTCCCCGTTCTTCAGTATTCTGGTTCTGGGGCGTGACACGGTTTAAGTGGTGGCCCATGCAGGTCTTGTCAATCAAGAAATGTGAGGGTTTACCGGATAGATGTCTCAATCTGTACTCGCCTTTGATCTCCACTCGTAATTCTTATCTCCTTGGATTCCTGACTTGATAACATGCTTGCATCATTGTTCCATCCTGGTCCTTCCTTAATATCCCTGATGTCATTTGCTTCAGTGGCATCATTCCTGTTGATCAGCCAGAAGGAGCTCAGCCAGCAGCCCAGCAACAGCAAGAAGATCAAGATCAGTCCTCAGCAGCCGCCTCCCGAGCCATACCTCCTGGAGAACCAGTATCCCCAGTCCAGCCAGTTCAGCCAGCAGGATCAGAGGATGGGGCCTTGATAGGGCTCATCCGTGAGTTGATTGCGTCTCAGGATCGTCGAGGTGATGCCTTGCAGCAAGCAGTACAAGAAGCTCTGAACAGAAGTGGTCCTCGAGGGAACAGTGCGGTCAACAATTTCAAGCGCCTGAACCCTCCCTTCTTCGACGGCAGCGAGGATGCTATTGCTGCAGATGCCTGGCTGCAGGACATTGAAGTGATCTTAGAGGCAGCCAGGACCCCTGAAGCAGAGAAGGTGGCGGTGGTGCGCCTGCAGTTACTGGATCTAGCCCGCAGCTGGTGGGCTATGCAAGCAGCGAGTTTGGGTACGCCTGTCATGTGGGCGGTATTCAGTGATATGTTCCAGACCAAGTACTTTGACGCAGTGGCTAGATATGACCTGCAGACCAGGTTTAGTAATCTCAGGCAGATGAGCAGGACGGTCGACGGATATGCGGCCGAGTTTTCAAGGTTGAGTCGGTTTGCTCCCACCTTGGTGGCAACCGAGCTAGACAGAGCACAGCGATTCCAGCAGGGGCTCCATTTGGAAATCATATTGGCAGTCGAGCAGTTCGAGCACACAACTTTTGATGCCGTCTTGCGAGCAGCGAGGAGGCATGAGTACACTTCCCGAAGGATAACGGACCGGACCGGAGATCGGAAGCGGTCTCACGACCAGATGAACCAATCGTCAGCACCGGCCCCAGCAGCTAGGGCCTTGACCATTGGAGCTACGAGGACAGATTCGGTTACCTCCTTACGGCATTCTGCCCTGACCTATCCCCAGCAGCAAAAGCAGAAGCAGTCTTCCGCAATGGGCTGCACTCATTGCGGGAAGCCAGGGCACGTTGTTTCTGAATGTCGTAGAGCACAGGGGTTGTGCTTGGCTTGTGGAGCACCGGACCACATGATAGAATCTTGCCCGTTCAGAAACAGATCATCGTCGACAGTAACTAGTCCCTCGGTTATGGGACCAGCACCAGCACCAGCACCAGAACCAGCTCCAGTTCACCAACCACAGCAGCTCCCGTTCCCGGGTCCATTGCCGACTCAGGCCCAGGCCTTCCAGCAGCAGAGGCCTCAGCAGTTCGCCCTGGCCCAGGCCCAGATCCAGAATCGGCCGAGAGGTATATGTGTCCTCTCATCTTGCTTTTCTACCGTCGTTATGAGGGCACATGTCATGTTCCATGTGTCCTAACTACAACGGTATATCCCGGACCCGAGCCATGTCCTAGATCATTCGAAAACGGTTATTGGTACCAACCTTTTTCGTATGAGGAGAGGCCCGTGTCCCTGTTTGACCAAAGAGAGAGACCTCAAGCGCACGACTATCAGTTAAGTCCATGTTGCTTGAGTTCGTCGCTCCTTGGAGAGTCAAACGTGGGAGTGTGAGGATGATATCCGATCACGTTATCCCAATCGGTTTGGCTCGTGAGGTGTAATATCTTCCTTATGCCTTGCACTTCGATTCCTTGCTTGCATGTATGATTGTATGATTGATTGGTAGCATAGATTGCTTGCGATAGTATAGCCGTCCCGACATCTCTAGCCTCTTGATTAAATTCCGAGGACGGAATTATTTTAAGGTGGGTAGGATGTAGTGCCCCGAAATTCGTGATACGTATTTTATACGTGATCGTATTTCTGACCAGTATTTTTCATTTTTCTTGACCAGTTAAGTTGTGGTATATTTCATACTTAGTATTGTAGTTTAATTGTCATTTATCATTCCTGGATTAATTCTGATTAATGGAGCTTGGTTTTATTTGGATAGGAATTGGTTTGGTTTGGTTTATTATGCATTGGACCATCTTAGCTAACCTCCACCCTCAACACAACTTATCCTCCCCCATTAAAATCCCCACCTAACACTCTCTCTCCTCATTATTTTTCCTCCATTAATTCTTCTTCTTCTTCCTCCACACAACTCTCCAACCCATTAGGCAAGTGCATCTTGCCATTAAATAAGCACCTCTTTTTATTTGTTCATTAGCTAGATTAGGACATGGAGAACAACATTAGAACTTGGAATTTTGTGATTTGGAGTCTCCATTGTTCTAGATCTAGGTTTTAACTATTTTCGGATTTACATGGTTTTGATCTATTTTAGTTGGATTTTATGGGTTTTTGATGCTTCCATATGGAAGAGAATTCAATTTTACTCAAGTTAGAACTTTGAAATCTAAATTTGGTTTTGATTTGGCAAAGTTATGAAGTATTGAAGTTTTTGGGTTGGGTGTTCTTCCTCTCGGACAGAGGTAGGAGAAGAACATAGCCTTTCCCTCTTGTTGGCCACGCGGCTCCCGCGTACGGCCTCCGCGTAGAGCTCCTGCGTAGTGTTGCTTGCGTAGAACCCTTGCTTAGGGTCTTCTGCGTATTGCACCCTGCGTATTGCACCCTGCGTATTGCACCCTGCGTATTGCACCCTGCGTATTGCACCCTGCGTATGCTGGCCTGCGTATTGCTTGCGTAGTGTACATTGCGTATTGCTTGCGTAGTGACTTGCGTAGCCCCTGCGTATGCTGGCCTGCGTACTGTGCATTGCGTAGTGGCTTGCGTACTGTGCATTGCGTATTGCTTGCGTACTGCTCACCTTGCGCAATGTAACCCTTGCGCAATATACCCTTGCGCAGCCTTGTATGCGCAGTCTATACCCTTGCGCAGCCTTGTATGCGCAGTCTATACCCTGCGCAGCCCAACCCTTGACCCCCCTTGTGCTACCAACTTGTCTATGATGAATTTGATATTTCATGATCTTGGCTCTTCTTTAGTCCTATTTTATATTAGTATTTTATTAGGTATTTTACGCCCATTTTATATCCTTACGCCTTTTGTCATGAACTTGATTTTACTTGTATATTTGGAATGACTATTGTACATGGCACGGTATGACAAGGAACTAGCATGACTTGATAAGTGACCCATGGTGGTACACTTCTGACCTGACTAACCTGACTTGATAGTGGCCCGTGGTGGCGCACTCTTGACTTGACTTGTAACTGGTAACCTGATAACTTGATAGTGGCCGTGGCGGCGCACTCTTAACTTGATATGACTTGATAACTTAGCTTGACTTGTCTTGACACCGTGGGTGTTCCTGCTTGCTTGTGCAATCCACTCGTATTGTCTTGCATCATGTCTAGGACGTGACTCCCTGGTTCCCACGGTCAGGGATTCATACTGAATCTGGCTAGGTTAATGACTAGATTGATCAATTAGTTCATGGAGAATTTCCCAGTTACCTGTTGCCCCTTTGGTCCCGGCCTTATATATATATACATGGGATTTGTTGCTATCCGTCGAGATGAGCGCACTTCCAGCCCGCCGTCGAGCGTGGTACCTTAGGACACATGTATCTTACTACAGTGTGTCTGCTATATCATGCTATCTTTTCCTTTTCTTGCTGGGAGCATTCAGGTAGTAACAAACAGGTAACCGGACTTGGAATTCTTATTGCATCTTGTTAGTAATCAGGTCTGTGATAACCCTAGTTAGTTAAAGTAGTAAGCCGTAGTACTTGCTTGGCCGTGATTGATTGAATGGAGTCTAGTCCCTCTTGTCCTGTCCTGATCCTGTGCAAGGTCATGACATGACATGATTACTCGTGCCTTACCTTAATCATGTTTAATTGCAAGTCTTGAATTCGCGTATTTTATCTTGCCGATAAATGGTGGGAGAAACCAAGTTCCGTTCAGACGAAGGGTTACAACCCCGGTCCTTATTTGGTTTACGGGTTGTAACCTGGCTATTTGAATAGTCCCATGGTCATCTCATCGTATATCATCCTGTCATGCCTTTCCATATGTTCTGTCTTTTATCGATTCTGTACAAGATTTGTCTTTTATACCTAACTATCATGCCTTTTTCTTAAATTACTGTCTCTTATTATGTAATTATATTATTGTGCTGATTGCTGGCTTTTGTTCTTATTTCGTGGCCTCCTTTGTGGCACTTGCTCTTTCTGGGGTCTGACCCAGCTGGTTTTGTATGGCCAGATACCGGAGCAGCAGCAAAGGATCTACCTGCTTTCCAGCCCGATGGTGAACACTAGACGGAACCCGGGCAACGAGTGGGTTTTCTCTTTTTGTTTCTCCCACTGTATTGTTAACTGATATTCTTTTGAGGCGTTTAGCCGACGAGCACTTGTTAGCTCGATGCACTTTACTTTCTGTCTGCCTACGGGCTGTAATCATGATTGGCAACTCGAGGTTGATCATGTATGACTTAACTCTTGCTAGTCCTTACATTTTGTACGACTAGCTTCATGATCATCTGGATATGTAATGTTTGGGACGCCTTACAATTGTATATTTGGTGGTCTGATATCTTGTTATTATCATTACTTGTTAAGATTGAGACAATAGCTTGATTTGATCCTAAGAGACTGATGGTTTGTAGCGTACCCTCACATAGCTAGACAGCCGTGACCGTATAGCGGGATGGTTGCCGTTCCGTTATACGTAGCTGGCTGTGCACGTCCCCGTTCTTCAGTATTCTGGTTCTGGGGCGTGACAATCCTGCTTGAAATTCTTCGAACGACTAAATATATTTTTTTGTTACAGTTAAATGGATTCTCAAGACAGGAACACCGCTCTTTTGAAAATCCCATCAACCGTCGGCAGATCTTCCACGGACGGAACCCCACCGACCCACGAAGGTCAGTTTACTTATCTGGGCGAGACGTCACAGCCACAGACCTCGAGGTTTCGCCGAGACGACATTCCACCACCTCCCCAGTTTTCTCCGCCGACTCCGCCACCAGCACCAGTTCATCCACCAGCCCCCGTTCATCATCCAGCACATGTCCTGCCTCCAGCACCTGCGCTGGACAATGCTACGCTCCTTGGGATCTTCCAGCAGCTCGTCACTTCCCAGACGGAGCAGGCCAACATCTTTTACGACACCTTGAGGGAGGCTCTTCAGACTAGAGATGCTCTCCGACAGCACCCTGGAACTTTCAAGAATTCCGTGGACCTTAGGCCTAGGGAATTCAATGGGACAGATACGCGGATGAGTGGTTAGAGAACGTGGATCGATATCTTCGGATGTCTCGAGTTCCTGAAGACCTGAAGATCGAGTCAGCCAGCATGCAAATTTACGATATCGCCCGCATATGGTATAGAGATGAGCCCCGATTCACCGCACCAGACGTGACTTGGGAAGAGTTCAAGGAGCTGTTCAAGGAAAAGTTCTATCCCGACGTAGCCCTAGAGGAGTTGGAGAGCGAGTTCGAGAGCCTAGAGCAGGGCAACCTCACCAACGACGAGTACACCACAGAGTTTTTCCGTCTCAGCCATTTGCGACACCTTGAGGGAGGCTCTTCAGACTAGAGATGCTCTCCGACAGCACCCTGGAACTTTCAAGAATTCCGTGGACCTTAGGCCTAGGGAATTCAATGGGACAGATACGCGGATGAGTGGTTAGAGAACGTGGATCGATATCTTCGGATGTCTCGAGTTCCTGAAGACCTGAAGATCGAGTCAGCCAGCATGCAAATTTACGATATCGCCCGCATATGGTATAGAGATGAGCCCCGATTCACCGCACCAGACGTGACTTGGGAAGAGTTCAAGGAGCTGTTCAAGGAAAAGTTCTATCCCGACGTAGCCCTAGAGGAGTTGGAGAGCGAGTTCGAGAGCCTAGAGCAGGGCAACCTCACCAACGACGAGTACACCACAGAGTTTTTCCGTCTCAGCCATTTCGCAGATAGCATGACCCCTGAAGGCAAAGCCAAGAAGTTCAAGAAGGGATTATCATATGAAATTCGCCTAGCCATCGCCACCAGTCAAGGCACAATCTACGAAAGGATCTTGAAGGTCGCACAGGCGGTAGAGAAAGAATTAAAGCGCAAGTAAAAGAGAGACCGAGACGCATATGGAGGAGGCAGCAGCCAATCACGATCGACGAAATGTCCCAACGCTGTAGGGAAGGCCGCAGCACATCAACATCACCAGCAGCCTCAGCCAGCGACAGTAGCAGCTCGAGCACCACAAGGAGGACCTGAGAGACGGCCAATTACCCATCAACAAGCACGAGCAACCCCATATCGAGACCAAGATGTTCCTACCTGTCAGTATTGCACGACGAGGGGGCCACATCCAAGAAAATTGCCGTAAATGGCTAGGGTTGTGTTATACTTGTGGATCCAACCAGCACATATCTCGATTTTGTCCGAAAAAACACGAGTGTGCCACCACCGCCAACCGCACAAGGAGGACAAGTTTTTGCCATGACCATGGAGGATGCGATGGCAACACAAGGAGGAGTTGACGGTAATTTCTAGTAGATTAAAGTAGTGGTGTTGATTGATAGTCCTATCTTAGATTTTGACTTATGAATATTTAAAATATTTTAATAGCAATATATTTTAGACTATTCGTTCTAGTAGAGCATAACCTTATTGAAATTTTAAGGACGAAATTTGCTTAAGAGGGGTAGATTTGTAAACCCTTGTACCTGACATTTTATATTTTTTATTGTTTTTGAGCGAGTTCTGATATTATATACATAAATATGTAATATATGTAAATATATAAATATGCCAGCATAAAAGGAGAAGGGCTTTAGCAAATTCAACTCTACAGGGGCCTTAATATAAATTCCAAGATTTCAAATCTGTTTATTTGGCCGGCCTCCTGTGGATAGAATCTTGTATTCGAAAACTTTAGAGTTCGGATAGGAGGGTTCTTCAAGAGATCTCTGTCAATCCTTAGCCTGATCGAAGTTCTATCCAAACTCGAATTCAGTTCTATCTAAAACCTTTTATATAATCTTAGGGGATCAATCAACTCCCTTTTCCCAAACCTTAAACCCTTCATGCACCTTTCCAGTTCGTGAAGTTGCTGTCGAGAGGTTTTCCAGAGCAGACTTTTCAATCCCTCAATCGGGTAATCACCTCCCTTTCATCTACCATATTTTTATGATTCAGAAACCCTAGTTAGTTATCATGTTTAGAAGGGAAATAAGTTTTGTGTTAATTCCTAGGAAGAAACATAGGGGAATCCCTGTACTCATGATTGGAAGCCTGTAGTTGTCATCTACATATCCCATTAAATAGGAAGTAGAGTGTAGATGCACACATCCGTGCATTAGTAAGGAGTTCAACATAACTAAAATACAAGAGCAGCCACATCTAGCTGTAAGGTATCCTAGGTTATGTATCAGTGTAGGATCAAGGCATAGTAAAATAGGGTGCCCGGGAAACAGAACATTGAATACACATGAACATACAGTACCTGTAGTCAGTAGCAGAGTCATGACAAGGGGTTGCATAAGCCTGTAGGTACCTAGGTCAAAGAGGATAAGATTGAAGGATCGTTCATGTAGGAACTAGGAACCTAAGAGTGAGTCTGTATCAGACTTTTGTGTGGGAAGACCAAGTGTTCCAGGACATCACTAACCTGGGAAATCGTAGGGAATAAGAACAACTGGTTTACTCAATATGAGTTAGGGACAGCAGAGAGTCGAGAGGTCAATTGGTATCAAAATTGACTCTGGTGTCAAGTTGTATATTTAAGTATCAGATTGATACTTAACACCAAATTCGACCCTTAAGTATCAGATTGATACTTGATACCGAACCCAACTCTTGTAGCAGATTTGATACTCGACATCCTATTTGACCCTTGTACCAGATTGATACTTGGCATCCTATTTGACTTTTGGTACCAAGTTTGTAGGCTAAGGAGCAGATTGATGTTAATATCGACCGACTCATGGTATCAGACTAATATTGATATCCTATGCATTTCGTGTATCAGTATATATGTAATGGTACACTCAAACCTGAGCACTCTATGTTAGATAAGGCGTGGGCATTGAGATCCTCTATAGGTCAGATCTCGAACATGAAGGGGTACCACAGAGTAATGTTGCTTAGGACAGGTGTTCATAACAGGGAATTGCAGGGTGCAGGCAAGAGCTATAGGTGGATAGGTACATGGGGAAGTAGGGATGTGGGTATCATAGATAAATTTTTATATAGCAGTATACTGGGATGTACTGCAGTATAGTAATGCATGGTTTTAAGGAAGGTTCAGGTATTGGTATCAGTCACCACATATAGATAGGTTGTCTTATCTATGGGTTATACCTACAAATCGTGAACAGGTACAAGAGAAAGTCATGTGAGAATAGGTTTGGGTGTTAGAACAGTTGGGAATCCATTACCTCTGTACAGCAGTGGCATGGACTCTTGGCTTTGCCCAAACAAATGTCTATGTGGGTATGAGTAACTGTCCAAGTTCAGAACAGTAATGCTAAGGTGGATTAGATAGGTGAATATGAGCAAATATCAGTGAACAAGGTAGGCCTTGCTGTCGATTTTCCTGTGTGACAGAGGCTAATGTAGGCAAGAAATGTTAGAGGGGGAGGCTTGTTGCATCAGCCAACCAAAAATCATATGTCTAGGACAGGTAACTTTGGGCCAAGCCATTAGGAAGACAAGTGTCTCATATAGGTATAGTGCCTATACAGAACCCACCAGGTAAGGGTCAGCCATGTAATGTTTTGAGTGAGGAACCAGTTTATATAATGTTGTGTTAGTTGCAAATGAGAAACCTATATGAGGCACATGCCTATATTATATGATGTCATGGTTAATAACTGTCAGTAGGTAAAATACCATAAGTAAAACAGTGAATAGATTACAAGTACTAAAGGTTAGTGGCACCATGTGTGTTCAGTTTGGGGACATGTAATAAGACTGTTCATAGGAAGGATTTCCATAGGCATGCTAGTTTCAGAAGTTGGTTGAATGCAAAGGATGTGATTCCTGGAAGACAACCTCTACCTACCTAAAGCACATATAGATACATATAAATAAGGAAGATGGGAATACATTTAGGGCAAGTGAACCAGCTTAGATACCTATCTAATCAGGGTGCAAGTGGAAAATGGTCTAGAAGCCTAGCAAGAGGATATATAGGTTGCTAAATTCTTTCATTATTTTATCGACATAGTCAATCATCAAACAGGTTACTTGGACCTCGATACTGATTCTCGACCCGTATCCTCAGCTCAGGACAACAGGCAAGTATACCTTGCCGTTTCTTTACAGGCATTCCCTTTCATTATCCAGTCTCTCGATTGATTGTTGAAATGTGATTTTTCATATTATATATATAAACTAGTTGAGTTGCTTCTTTGACATATAGTCCTAGTTCACGATTGGCCTTGTCGTTCATACTTGAATCTATTCTTACCCATACTTGATTGAGTCATTTCATAGAATGAGTGCGCTACAAACTGAACTGCTATTTCCTTGTTTCGATTCTTGCAACCTGCGAGTCCATACATGGGACGAGGGTTGATTGTTTGCACCGGTGAGTCCACACTCGGGCGAGGGTGATTTGTCTTGAACTGACCTGCGAGTCCTCACTCGAGGCGAGGGTTAGTGATTAGTTCAAACCTGCGAGTCCACACTCGGGACGAAGGTTTGGTATCCGTTGATCTCTTGTTCACACATTTCTTCCAGCAGTTCATTTATGCGTAGTTATTCATATATTCGTGTATCATGTTTGCTTGGTCTTTTCCTGCTTATTTCATATTTTCTTATCAAGCATGATAAACTGTAAAAAGGCATATTTTTATGTATCTTGCTAGTCCTCTGAGGACCTTATGATCTCTTCAGATTTAGCCATGTTTGAGCCCCGTGCAGACGAGCATGTTTAGCCAGCATCAGACCACGGTCAGTGTTCTAAAATTCGGCCTAGGCGGCGCCTAGGCGTTAGGCGGCCGCCCGCCGCACCGAAAACCCCCTAGGCGGCGGTCCTAGGAAGTTTCGGTCTAGGCGGCCCCTAGGCGGCCCTAGGCGGCCCTTAGGCGGCCAATTTTTTTTAAAAATTCAAAAAAAAAAATTGAAACAAAAATACATACTTACCTGCAGCCGCCGCCGCCGCCTTCGTCGTCGTCGTCGTCGCCGCTGCCGTCGTCGTCGTCGCCGGCGGCTCTTGCTTCTGCTGGTGGTGGTGGTGGTGGTGGTGGTGGTGGCTGTTGCTGCTATTGGTGGTGGTGGTGGTGGTGGTGGTGGGAGGGGAGGAGGAGAGGGGAGCGGAGGAGGAGAGGAGAGGGGAGGAGGAGAGGGGAGGGGAGGAGGAGGAGAGGGGAGGGGAGGAGGAGGAGAGGAGAGGGGAGGAGGAGGAGGAGCGGAGGGGAGAGGGGAGGACCCCCTTTTGCTGCTGCTTATGTTGTCTCTCTCCTCGCCCCCCTGCACACATATATATATATATATATATACATACAATTAAAAAAAAATCGGCGCCTAGGCGCCGTCTAGGCGCCCTAGGCGCTAGTCGGCCCTCCGCCGCACCGACTACGCCTAGCGATTTTTACAACATTGACCACGGTACATGCAGTGATGATGCCATTGATGATTAGCAGCTTGGATCCAGTTATCTTATTTCATGTCTTTAGTTTATTTTTCTGTCTACTGGTAGTGGATTTGTATCGACCGGACGTGACTTGGATTCTTGATAACTTGGAAACATTTTAGTTCATATTATTCTATATTATTCAGTTTCATTGGATATTCATTGATCTTGGTTGTGTCTTGAATATTCTGTGGATGAGATATAGATTACCATGTGATTCTAGATTTTCTTGACTCGTGTATACTAGACAGCGTTCTACCGCCGACACTGCGGCGTAGGCTGGACTTGGACACAGACTCGTACCCGAAAAGCTGGTACAGCTCGTGACAGTCATGCTATCAGTCAAGTGTATAGTAAGGCATACCATGTACGCTACGCTATCAGGAGTAAGGTATATAGCAACCGTAAGCTATCAGGCATGTCTAGTATAAGGCATACCGTGTACTATATACTAGCAGTCAAGTAAACAAGCGTTTAGTATAGGGCGCCGATATACTAGCATGCAAGTATAGTATAAGGTATATCTAGCCTATACTCCAATCAAGTACACGCTCGGGCATAAGTGACTACATGCCCTTGGGTGTTCTTCCCTCCCCTCCCCGACATGACACGAATGCAAGCAAGTCAATGTGCAAATATGGATGCATGCATGTGATGATCGAGTACGAGTACTTGCCTTTCTTCCGGGATTTGTCAATCTCTAGATCACCTATAAAGAAATAATGTTTTTAGAAAACAACTAAATAATGACTATCCAATTATTACTAAATCTATCCCTAACTCAACCCCACCATGACTAATGGGTTGGCCCAACTATACAAGTATAATGTACTTGGACACTATTCTGGGCTAGGACAATTAGGCAGCCAAAATCACTTATTGGCCATTCTATTCACAATTGTAGGTCCATATCCTGGAGTTTGATATTATATCACATATAGGTTTAAAACCATTAGCAGTCCAACTTCCTATTTCTGGCCCAAGGATCAGAAGCTCAAATGCTTCAGTCCAACAACACTTTTGCTTGGACATGTTCTGGTTAATTTCATCTAACGTTTACTCTATAGTAAACCAATTTCGAATCAATACTGCACATAACCAGTAATCAACCTCACCCCAGCATTATTTGAATCTAACGGTCAACAATAGAACTAACCAACCCATTCAATACACAGACTCTACTGTCCAATTTTAAACTACTAACGGCTATAATCAATTGAACTTTGATACAGAGTTGAATCTAACTATTTGTTGGAGTGGGTGGGGTTCCCAACCTATGTGGAGAAGACCCCGGAGTGCGACGAGCGCCGTTCGTGTGTCGAAGAAGCTCGGGAAGTAGGCGACGCGGAGTCGCTGCTGCTGCTGCTGCTCCTGAAGGAGATTCTGGACTGGGTCTGCCGAGTTCGGCCCGAACTCGGTCCCAGGCCGAGTTCTGGCCGAACTCGGTCTGGCCGTTCCAGAATGTTGGCGTTAGGTACTGTTTGCCCGACACAGAGTTCTGGCCGAACTCTGTGTCGTCGGGGCTGAAGCGGGATTTTGGATGAGTTTTCATCACTGGATCTAATCCAACGGTCCAGGTTTGCTGCGGGATTAGGGAGTTATATTGGGATTTCCTAACCCTAATTTAGTATGCAACATATCGCAAAGGCAACACAACTTTGAGAGAGGAAGGAGGCAAGAGTGCCATTGCAACTTCGGAGAAGAAGACGGAGGATTGAAGGTCGCTATTCGAAGGAGATCGTGTTCGGATAATCTCTACTCGTCGTTCTCGCTCTTCGTAGCCTTGTAATCATTGTTCTTATCTCTGAGTGTTGTGGGGATCCGATTTGGATCGGGAGGAGTTTGTAGAGGGTGTAATTCTTCTATTCCATTAGTGGAGGCTTCTCAGGGTTGGACTCCGATCGTCCCGTGGTTTTTTTCCGCAAGGATTTTCCACGTCAAAAATTCTCTGTGTCTGCGTGGATTATTTTGTGTGGTTGTTTTTGGGTTCGTGCGTTGTATTGCTCGGTCCTCTCGCAGGTACTCTCCGGTTTGGGGAAAGGTTTTCGCGTTTCTTTCCCAACAGAGTGGTATCAGAGCCAGGTTCTGGAATTCAGAAGGAGTGTCAGTAGTTGACAGAGAAACCAGAGAGGAGAGATGGACGCGAAACCGGTGCGCATGGTGAACCTGAACGGCACCAATTATCACTATTGGCGGAGCAAGATGAAAGATTTGCTATTTGTCAAGAAGCTGCATCTACCCGTGTTTGCATCCGAGAAGCCCAGTGATAAATCCGAGGAGGACTGGACATTCGAGCACATACAGGTGTGTGGGTACATACGGCAGTTTGTTGATGAGAACGTGTACAACCACGTTGCCAATATTAAGCACGCGAAGACGTTGTGGGATAAGCTGGAATCTTTGTATGCGAAGAAGACCGGGGTAAACAAGTTGTTCCTGATCCGAACGATGATGGATCTGCGGTACAAGGATGGGGCGTCTATTTCGGATCACTTGAGTGAGTTCCAGGGCGTGGTTAACCAGCTATCTTCTATGGGAGTCAAGTTCGACGACGAAGTTCAGGGACTATGGCTGCTGTGTACTTTGCCAGACTCGTGGGAGACCGTACGAGTATCTATGATCGCTTCTGCTCCAGAGGGCGTGGTCAGTCTGGAGTTTGCCAAGAGCGGGGTATTGAATGAAGAGATGCGGAGACGATCTCAGGGCACTTCATCCACATCCCACCACTCAGAGGCATTGGTTTCAGAGAGCCGCGGAAGGGGCAAAAGCAGGGGTCCAGGTGGTGGCAGAGACAAGAGCAGGGGGAAGTCCAAGGGTCGTTACGAGGACTCGGAGTGTTACCATTGCGGTAAGAAGGGCCATATCAAGCGGAATTGTTTCGCTTGGAAGAGAGAGAAGAAGGGCGACAAGGGGAAGCAAGAAGAGAACACTACAGCGGCGGCCTAGGTGCATGGAGGCGATGTGATCGTCGTAGGTGATGAGGTCATTACTAACCTCGCCTGCGATGACAATTCTTGGCTGGTGGACTCAGGGGCTTCAGCACATGTATCTCACAACAGGGCACTGTTTGCCACTTACACTACAGGCGACTGTGGAGTGTTGAAGATGGGCAACGGAGATGTGTCGAAGGCGGTTGCCGTTGGAGATGTGCATTTGAGAACGAAGACGGGTGCGATTCTTGTTCTCAAGGATGTTCGTCATGTCCCTGATATCCGTTTCAACCTGGTGTCGGTTGGAAGGTTGGATGACGAGGGATTCTTCAGTCTCTTCGGGAACAGTCAGTGGAAGCTTTCCAGGGGTTCGATGGTGATTGCCAGAGGAAGCAAGAAGTCCGGTCTTTACTATATGGAGGGGAGCGCAGAGGGGGCACAGGAGGTGAACGCAGTCAGTGATGCGTCTACCGAGTTGTGGCACAGGCGGCTCGGCCATATCAGCGAGAAGGGGATGAGCTACTTGGTGAACAGGAAGGTGATTCCGGGGCTCAAGTCTACAAAGTTGGAGAAGTGCACGCACTGTTTAGCTGGGAAGCAAAATAGGGTGTCTTTCCAAAGTCACCCAAGTTCGAGGAAGCCGGCGTTGCTCGAGTTGATTCACTCGGATGTCTGCGGTCCTATGAAGGTAAAATCTCTTGGTGGTGCTTCTTACTTTGTAACTTTTATTGATGACTGTTCCAGGAAGGTTTGGGTCTATGCCTTAAAGACCAAGGATCAGGTGCTGCCTACTTTCAAGGAGTTTCAGGCCTCTGTTGAAAGGAAGACGGGCAAGAAGTTGTTGTGTGTTCGGTCCGACAATGGCGGCGAATACATCGGTCCCTTTGATGCGTATTGCAGAGAGCAAGGGATACGACACCAGAAGACTCCGCCAAAGACACCTCAGCTCAATGGTGTAGCGGAGCGCATGAACAGGACACTGATGGAGAGGGTGCGGTGTTTGCTGTCAGAAGCAAACTTGCCGGGCAGTTATTGGGGTGAGGCTCTTCTCACAGCTGCTTATGTTATTAATTTGTCTCCTAGTGCTCCTTTGCAGGGTGATGTGCCTGACAAAGTATGGTACGGCAAAGAGCCGTCATACAATCACCTGCGGGCGTTTGGTTGTAAGGCCTTCGTGCATGTACCGAAGGACGAGAGGACCAAACTTGAGCCGAAGACGAGGCGATGCGTCTTTGTCGGCTACGATCGGGATGAGTTTGGCTATAGACTCTACGACCCAGTGGAAGGAAAGCTCTACAGAAGCAGGGACGTGGTGTTCGTCGAGGATCAGACCATGACCAACACTCAGGATTCCGAGACGCCTTCTGAGGCTGAGGAATTGCCTGAGTTAGAGTCATTTCGCTTCGAGCAGTTTCCAGAGGACATCGCAGAGGATCCAGTTATGGGGGAGCCGGTACATGGAGTTGCTTCCGACCTTGATCATCAGCCTGCTAATGGTGGTCAGGGTGTCCCTCAGGAGGATGAGCATGCCGGGGAGGCAGTTCCTGAAGGGGAGGAGGCTGTCGGTATACAGCCAGCACCAGTGGCTCCTCTGAGAAGGAGTGACAGGGATCGTCGACCATCTACGAGATACTCACCGGATGAGTATGTGCTATTGACTGACGGAGGAGAGCCCGAAAGTTTCGCAGAGGCTATGGAAGACGAACACAGGCAGGAGTGGATGGAGGCTATGCAGGAGGAGATGAGTTCCTTACACACCAATTCCACTTATGATCTGGTGCGGTTGCCAAAGGGCAAGAAGGCTTTGAAGAATCGATGGGTGTTCAGAGTGAAGCAGACAGATGATGCTACTCGCCCTCGATACAAAGCGAGGCTGGTAGTCAAAGGCTACGGTCAGCGGAAAGGCGTGGATTATGATGAGATCTTTTCGTCTGTCGTCAAGCATTCGTCTATTCGGGTGGTGCTAGCATTAGCAGCCAGTCTCGACTTGGAGGTCGAGCAGATGGATGTGAAGACGGCATTCCTCCACGGTGATCTTGAGGAGGAGTTGTACATGGAGCAGCCATAGGGATTCTGTGAGAAGGGCAAGTCACATTTGGTCTGCCGGTTGAGGAAGAGCTTGTATGGTCTGAAGCAGGCTCCGAGGCAGTGGTACAGAAAGTTCGAGTCGTTTATGGGGGAGCATGGTTATGCACGGACGACGTCGGACCATTGTGCATTTGTGAGGTATTTTGCCGAGGATGATTTCATCATTTTGTTGCTCTATGTTGATGATATGCTATTAGTGGGTCGGAATGCCACTAGGATAGCGGAGCTGAAGAGCCAACTGGGCTCGGCCTTCTCTATGAAGGATTTGGGCGCAGCGAAGACTATTCTTGGGATGGAGATCAGCCGAGAGAGAGTCCAAGCTGCTACACTTGTCCCAAACGAAGTACATTCACCGGGTACTTCAGCGTTTCGGGATGGACGGGTCGAAGAAAGTGAGTTTCCCTCTTGCGGCTCACTTTAAGCTCACTGAGGAACAGTGTCTATCTACCGAGGACGAAAAGGAAGATATGGAGCGGGTTCCATATGCTTCAGCTGTGGGGAGCCTTATGTATGCTATGGTGTGTACGAGGCCAGATATTGCTCATGCAGTTGGTACGGTTAGCAGGTATCTTTCAAATTCTGGAAGGGTACATTGGAGTGCGGTCAAGTGGATTCTACGTTATCTTTAGGGCACTGCTGGTTGGAGACTTTCCTTTGGTGATGACGAGCCGAAGCTGGTTGGGTATACCGACGCTGATATGGCTGGAGATGTAGACACGAGGCGATCGACTTCAGGCTACGTGATGATGTTTGCGGGAGGAGCAGTGTCGTGGCAGTCGCGGTTGCAGAAGTGTGTTGTCTTGTCGACGACGGAGGCGGAATACATTGCAGCGACGGAGGCTTGCAAGGAGCTGTTGTGGATGAAGAAGCTGCTGCAGGAAATGGGACTGAAGCAAGAGCAGTATATTTTGCTTTGCGACAGTCAGAGTGCTATCCACCTTGTGAAGAATCAGACATTTCATAGCCGGTCCAAGCACATCGAGACCCGGTATCATTGGATACGGGATGTGGTTGAGAAGAAGGACGCGGAGCTTGAGAAGGTTCATACATATGACAACAGAGCTGATATGTTCACGAAGATTCTACCAAGGGGGAAGTTTGAGTACTGCAGGCAGGTCGTCGGCATGACGACATCCTCCCCATAGTTGTGAAGGGGGAGATTTGTTGGAGTGGGTGGGGTTCCCAACCTATGTGGAGAAGACCCCGGAGTGCGACGAGCGCCGTTCGTGTGTCGAAGAAGCTCGGGAAGTAGGCGACGCGGAGTCGCTGCTGCTGCTGCTCCTGAAGGAGATTCTGGACTGGGTCTGCCGAGTTCGGCCCGAACTCGGTCCCAGGCCGAGTTCTGGCCGAACTCGGTCTGGCCGTTCCAGAATGTTGGCGTTAGGTGCTGTTTGCCCGACACAGAGTTCTGGCCGAACTCTGTGTCGTCGGGGCTGAAGCGGAATTTTGGATGAGTTTTCATCACTGGATCTAATCCAACGGTCCAGGTTTGCTGCGGGATTAGGGAGTTATCTTGGGATTTCCTAACCCTAATTTAGTATGCAACATATCGCAAAGGCAACACAACTTTGAGAGAGGAAGGAGGCAAGAGTGCCATTGCAACTTCGGAGAAGAAGATTCGGAGAAGAAGACGGAGGATTGAAGGTCGCTATTCGAAGGAGATCGTTTTCGGGTAATCTCTACTCGTCGTTCTCGCTCTTCGTAGCCTTGTAATCATTGTTCTTATCTCTGAGTGTTGTGGGGATCCGATTTGGATCGGGAGGAGTTTGTAGAGGGTGTAATTCTTCTATTCCATTAGTAGAGGCTTCTCAGGGTTGGACTCCGATCGTCCCGTGGTTTTTTCCCGCAAGGGTTTTCCACGTCAAAAATTCTCTGTGTCTGCGTGGATTGTTTTGTGTGGTTGTTTTTGGGTTCGTGCGTTGTATTGCTCGGTCCTCTCGCAGGTACTCTCCGGTTTGGGGAAAGGTTTCCGCGTTTCTTTCCCAACACTAATAGCTCAAAGTCAAGAATTAATTGTCTTCTGAAAAACTCATTAGAGTGGCGGACATGAGGAAGTTTCCTGATACCGCGTCCGCTTCTTAATACACAACATTTATCTCGTTCTCGACAGAGCAACATCCAATTAAACTGTCTGCAACGAGTGTAGGAGTATACCTGAACTCAGGAACGTAATCCTTCAGTGTCCCGGAGTCGACACGGCAACTTCGCGTGTCCAAAACTGGATATTAAACCGATTAAGACATAAGGTCGAACAGATGGTGTGCAATGAAGGAATACAACGAAAACAAGTTCAATTTGAATTGCATTTGATCCAAAAAATCTGGAAATCAGTCAAGAACTCACCACAACCAATCGAGATCAAGAAATACGGAACCGAATCGAAATCTGTTCATTAAACAATCGAATCAACTCAGAAATCATCCCGCCAACACAGTATAAATAATTCAAACGTTCCAAAAGAATTTTGCAAGGACGGAAGAATAAAGAACTTACCGACCTACTGTCGAGCTTGATTCTTCTATGATTGATCGGTCAATATGGAGTTCGATTTGAACCGCCTCAACGCCAATTCCTGATCGATCACACATCGATCACTCATAAGTCATCGACTGATAGAAAGAATTTACTGGAATACATAGAGGAGCTTACCGATTCCTCTCGATCAATTCGAAACAACACACTTCAATTCTTCATGAATCTGTTCAAAACGAAATCGATTAATACAATCTAGAGTTAAGAACGCAAGAATTTAATAAATCAGAGGCGGAATCAAGGCACTTACTGTTGATCGTCACTTGATTATGGAGGAGGTCGCCGTCACGCGTAGCTCAGTGTCGCCAATTCGAATTCGTTGCTGCTCAGTTCAAAGGTGGACGCGGCAGGGCTCCGCCGTGCTCAATTGGTGACGGAGAAGAAAGGGCGGAGGCTCTATTTATAGGCTCTCTGAAGTCGATTAAGGTGGTTAGGCGGTTACGATCGGAAGGTCGACGTCAAGTAGGCGGTTATGAAGCAACGGTGGAGATGAAGTTGGTGGTTAGAGGATCAGTTACGATCGAACGACTATGAGGAAATGGGCGGCGACGAATCCACGGCTGAGATGGAGAAGAAGCTTCTGGACTCCACGCGGTGCTGCGTCGTCGACGACTTCAGCTGAGCAGAGAAAGTTGGAGGGAAATGTGAAATTGGAATGAAATGAAAGTTTGAATGGATGAAGGTCTGTTTTAGGGGTCAGCTGAACCCCAACGGCCATTTTTATACAAGGGGAGTGGCTGAGTAATAGGCCGTTTGGCCCAAAGGAATTTGGCTGGAATAAATTGAATAAAATGGAACTAAAGGTTTAGTTAAGAAATAAGGAAATCCTTATTAGAATAAATTAATAAATTTAATAGAAAAAATTAGGGAAAATTAATTAGCGATTAATTCTAGTCAAGATAATCAAAAGTAATAAATTTGATTTAATCATGATATGGATAGTTAATAATAGAAAATCATAGAAGAAATCCCCAAATTTTATTATTCATGAAAAGTGGAGTTACACTAGCGTCATTCGCGTGCGACGCAATCAAAGCCAACGTCGACTGCCTCTTTCAGAGTGTTAATTGGCACTCGCGCTAGTTTCAAATACACCACCTCTTTCAGAGTGTTGGCCTAAATCATAAATTGCGCATTCACAGCACACATTGCGACATGTGTCATGATTTGGTGAACATGTGCGTATTGTCATGCTATACAAATTGAGTCAGACATGATGCATATGCAAATCATTAACTATCCAATGATATGCGCAAACTGAGAACTGTCATACTTGTCTGCATGAACTAAGGACTATCCCTGTGTGCTATGTGCCATTCATGATTGGCGCAGAGTTAAATAATCACTTAAGAGTTCTTAATTGATTTTATAAGAACAAT